>JAUBNZ010001577.1:0-11049 GCA_032355485.1 Bonnemaisonia californica | reverse complement strand
CGTGGGAGTGCTATCATCTTGTTGCTTGCCCTCTTCCTATCGAAGGAAGGTAGCGGACACACGTCCTTGGGTTTTGCGGGCCTGATTCACCAGGCAGACCCACGACCCTGCTGGGGCTCAGGAGCTACGACAGCCCCGAGACCTCTCCTAACTCAGGGAGAGAGGTTTCTGGTCTCCCACTCACCCGAGTGTTCATCATAACGTGACTCCCCACCTGGAGGAGTCGCTCTACCACACCGACCGCCAGCCGGAGAGGCTAGGGACCCTGTAGGCTCTCCTGTCCTCCAGGGGAGGGTAGTACTACAGCTGCGGCCTGCCAAAACACCCTTCCATCTCCGGAAGGGCGATGACAGGCTCTGTAACCGGGTTGGGCTACGTCTCGCTCGCATCCTATAGGACCAAAGTTCCTGTCCCAGACGAAGCAAGAACCGCCGCCAGGAGACGCTATGGAACCGTCCTGTAGAAGGACCGGTAGCGTGGTAGAGCTGACAGGGACAGGGGAAAGGAGATAGGGATGTTCACGAGAGTGATTGTGGAGTTTCAATGAAGAGATTCACCCGCGCGGAAGTGGGTTGTAAGGTCCACAAACCGCGGGTCCACCGATCCAAGCGGAGGATTGGAGTTCCTGGCACAATCGGCGACGATTACGGGAATGCGTCGTGAGCAAACAGCGCCGCGTGGGGTTGGCTGACTTGCCACAGAGACCGGCGTGGAAGCGCGAATGAGGGGTGCAAACCCAATAGTCGAATCTTCGAGTGACCGCAGAGGCAATCTAAGCGCGGAGCAAAGAATAAGTTGGAATGGTGGTTCCTTGGTGCCATTAGTGATCTGCCAGAGGGTGAAGCCCGCCGGCTATTAAGTAGGGAGAGGCCCTAACTGCAATGCTTCCTAGTGCATTCCATTACTGTCAAGAGCCGGTCTGGGGCCCAGGTCCATTACAGGGGCACCGATGCAACTCCGAAGGGTGTTGAGTGGCTACTGTAAGCTAACCTACATTTTCGTGAGCGCTCGCGGGTTGCCCACGTCTGCCACGTGGTTGTGCTGTGTCAACTGTGTTTTCATGCAGCCATCGCTCGCGCTTGAGGTTGTCCTTGTGGACACGTGTTCGACTCCCTGGTTTTTGGGAGTGGTTTTTGTCCCACATTTTGCATTGAAGCAGAAAGTCTTCGACCACCAGTTTATCCGGTGAACGACAACACTCGTCCTCCGCTCGATTCAGCACACACCGAAGTCGCCGGTCGCATCGATCCGCCATCCTTAGCGCTGAGAAAGTACGCGTGCGTTTTACTGAACAACGCTATTGGGATGTCTGCTTTTACTTCCTCAAAAATAGCACGGAGTTCCATCTGGCTTTCGCCGCCTACAAGGCCCTCGTGTAAAAGGAGAAACATCTTCCGATGTATGGAGTAAGGATGGATCGTGCTGGAGAGAACACAATCACAGCTGTCATGAGGTTTAGTCTTGAGCATGGAATCGTCCTCGAATAATCCCCTCCGTACGCAATGCAATCGCAGCTGAACGACTGATTCAGGAGCTTTGGACCGTTGCCCGCACGCTCCTATTTGCTTCGATATTTCCCCTCACTCTTTGGGCTGAGGCCTTATCGCTTGCAAACTGGCTCCCCAGCAGATTCCCTAACAAGAGAATAGATATGGAGATTCCTTATGCACTCTGGTATGGTTCGAATCCCAACATTTCGAACTTTTTCAAGTTAGGTCATCCTGGATACGCATTCGAGTACAGGTCCGATACAATTAAGGACAAGAAGTTATTACCTCGAAAGCTTTTCTCCATCTTTGTTGTAATAGAAGCCCGTGAAAGGCTGTACGGAGTCTTCTTCATTTCAAAACAGGCCGTGAACTTCTCCAGGGTCGTCGACTTCAAGCCTATCCGAAACGAAGAGAGGCTACCATTGATAGACTCTCTCCTAGAATATCTTTCCCGCAAGCACGAGTTTGAAGAACGAAAGATGAACTCGCTCAAGCTGATCATACGGAGGAATCCATGGTCCGCTGCATTTACAAGTGTATGGTCAGACACGAATCGCCCTCAAGGCGAAGATGAATTACCAGCGTTTGCCCTGGAACTTTCCTCAAGCCTGTTCTCACCCTCTTTGGACAAAAGAAATAGACAGGGAATTCAATTCCCTTGTGGACCAAGGCATCTGAGAGCAAATTCCATTCGAGCCGGGAATGAAGATTCTAACTCCCTTGGCAGTACGAGGTGAAAGAAACTCCAGGCGCCGATTTCAGTGTTCTCAACAAGGCCTGATGTTGCCTTCGAGGCGATATGCAAAAGCAGCACCGAGAATTTGACCCTGACTCTCTTTATGTCCCCGTTGCTCGACACGAGACTCTTCGCATGCTTTTATAAAAGGTCGCAGCACAAGAACTCATCCTTGAGGGTGCAGACGTGTCAAATGCCTACTTTTATGGAGACCTAGAGAAGACGGTAATCATGGAGCAACCGAAAAACTCTTCCGGAACCCCGTAGAAATCCTGCATTGTTGCTCTCGTTTCCAAGTCCTTGTATGGCAACCGAGAGGCCGGGAACATTTAGGGAAACGTTTTACACGTCTCCGTTTGATCCTGGGGATTCAAACAGTCCTCCATCGACGCCAGGAAGTACCTGCTACGCACAGACTACGGTTTCTTAATTATAGTTATTGTCGTAGACGACATGTCACTAGCATCCAACTCCCGTCGCCTCATGGAAGAATTCAAGGAGAGAATCTCCGCCACATTCAAGGTCAAGCAATCGAGATTGATCCAGTGCTTCATAGGATGGGAACTGTTAAGAACGCCGTCAGGCATATTAGTGCACCAATTGCATTATATATAAAAGATCTAACTGCCGCCCTCAACCTCTCTCATGTCAAGCCGCAGCCGACACCACTGCCGACCGACATTACTGTACCGCATGAGAACGACTTTCCTATTTCCAACACCGACTATGCTCAATACCGTTTCATCATTTGTGGCGTGATGTACGCCTCCGTGTGTAATCGCCCTGACATCGCATTCGCTTCCAGTTTTTCAGCAAGGCAATTTCGAGCTACGTCGCAGCGAAACTATTCCTTCGCTAAGAGGCTGGTGAGTTACTTATAAGGAACGACCGAGGTAGCACTTTTCTACCTGAGACATTGCAACGAGCCCCTTACGGGGCATTGCGACTCGGACTGGGCTGGATGCCGCGTCACAAGAAATTTAAACACTGGATTCATAGTCACCGTCAACGTTGTTCCGATCCGACTTCTAAGAGACAGTATATTGTGAGCCTAAGTTCAGCAGAGGAAGACTATGTTTCTCTTTCTATGTGTAGAAGAGCGTATCATGGCTGCGCAGGTTGCTTCAAGATATTATCATTCTCAAGCCCTGTGAATCGCAGCCTCGATATACGCCGAAAATCTTCCGCATAGACAACAAGGATGCTATGTCGTTGGCGACTAACCCCCAAGTGTCGGAACCGAACAAACACGTTTAGTTGAAGGTACATCACATTCGCGACCTTTTCCGAAGAGAGATCGTCAACCTCACCCACACGCCCATTGCAGAGCAGCTCTCCAACATGCTATCAAAGGCCCTCCCTGCTGCAGTAAGACTGGAAACTGCTGTTTCGCACGTCATCACCTCATTGGCGGACCACCTCAAATTGGTGTCTAATTCCACCCTGCAATGGTTGCGTCCCATCACGAGGGATGAGGAACGGTTGCTAAACCCCGATACGTGGCCAACCTTGAACCTCAGTGCGGTACACTGCCCGTCGTGCACTTTCCCGCCCTCCATAGTGTCTCCCCCTGACACTGACACCAACAGGTGTCTGCCTACAGGGCACTGTGTCAACCCTATCATAAGTGTCCTTCTACACCCACAGGTGTAAGAACGACCTCTCCCTCCTCGGAGGCTGAGCACACAACCGGCCGTCCCCAAGATGCTGACAGTGGTTACCTGACCTTGACGGGGTAGCTATACAGTGCTCGGTGCAAGTACCTTCAATGATAGTTATAGTTTCGTAGGCTACGGAACACTACAACTAAGTAAATAGGGCACTCTGGCTAGCAGAGTGATCCCTGAGAATGAAGGTACAGACGAGTACCCTCTTCTCTCCCCTTCTTTCCAACAAGCGTTCATACCTCGCAAACCGTCAGGTTGAGGAAGCCATCCGCGCATCGCTCTGCGTTCTCCCCGAGGGGACGAAACGGACTTTGTTAGCAGACCGGGCTCTACATTGCTCGTGCAGTCACAATCGGCCCTCAGACCCTCTACAGTGAGGTTTTTCCTTAGCCTCGGCTACTAAGCATCCCTAGGGAGCTCCCTCTGATCCTCTACGCTCGCCGGCTAGGCAGCACACTCTCGACCCCGCGAGGTCTCCGGCGGTCCCCAGATTGGGACCACAGCGCTTCGCGCCTTCTACCGCGTTCTCCCTTGGGACGAAACGGACTAGGTTAACACAAGTGGCTCTATCGTGAGATCCTACGATCCCCGACCACCCCCTCCAAACCCCATTTTAGGGAGTACCTCTGCGTGGGGCTTCCATCATCCCTTACGGGTTTAACACTCCTCTCTTGGAGAGGAGTCTGCGGACATCCGACCACCCTAGGTCCTCCTGTCCTGGTCCGTCAGGATTAACCGCATCTTTTTGCTGCGTAGCCAGCACCGCAGTACTACGAGAACCCACCCAACGCAGGGTTTGGGCTTTCTGGTCTCCCGAGCACGAGTGTTCTCCGTGTCTTCGACTCCACTGGAGGAGTCGCTCTACCATCCCGACCATCTACCGGAAAACCTGGGACGACGGTAGATCCCCTTGCCTACAGAAGGGGGTAATACTACACCTGCAACTCAGTTGTGTTACCTCCTAAGCTTCATCGCCGTCAATATCCCAACTCAACACTAGAGTAAGTTCATTGCGTAGCGCAGAGACACCTCACATCGTACAATTTGCGTCTGTTTTCTTTTTTGTAAACGTCTTTCTTTGTTCGTAACACCAGATTTGAAGAGCTGAATCCTACACTGGCACAGACTGCCTAGATATTTTCCCGCCTGGCCTAGGGGTTTTTGTCCCAAGAGGTTTTTCTCACGGATAGGGTTTTACAGGTGACAAGTGAGTCTGGCTCCGTCGAAGTGCTTGGCGTTATCGACGAAGAAGATGCCAATCGCAAGGTGCAGAGACCAAAGAAACAGCTTGAAGAAGCCGAAAACGCCATTGTTCGGTCAAAACGCCAGCGTCAAGGAGACGCAGCAGTTCGGAGAATTAGAGCTGCCCACGAAGAAGACGACAACTTAAAAAGGTGCACAACGTTGCTAGGCTAAAGATCTAAGCTGACCACCCATGGAGTGAAGAAGACGCAGAGACAAGGAGGCGCAGAGGCTATCACTTGAGATTTCCAAGCGCACTGTGAGATTTCACGAAGAATCCGCAGCCCTTCTGCGCCATGTTCTGTCCTGAGGGATGGTGCTGTCCTAACAAGACGTAGAGAACGTGTATCCGTACTAATTAAAATGAGAAAATGCTCAATGGGGTATTGCTCCAGGTTTAACATGTTGAGCTCGACGTTGAATTGGAAAATAGGGAGAAATTGGACGAAGGATCAACTTGATGAAAAAGATTCTATGCTCCGTCCCATGCTCCGTCCCACGGTCGCACTGTATTACGAAGACCGATGGCTAGCTTGTCGTTGACGCAGATGCAGCCTCGTACACTTCGCAACAGCATCTACGCAAGCATCAATAACAACAGAGTCCACACATTTATGCTCCCCGGACGCAGCGCCCGGGATTTTTACGGCGCACAACGTTCCGCCCGTTTCCTCGGAGTCTTCAACAGGACCCGGTTCTCCCGAGGTCAGGTTACTAATTTCGCTCCGAGGTCCAGTTGGTGCAAGTTGTCAGAAGCCATTGCTCATCCGCTGCTAACGCTGCCTGGATCCGCTACTGAAAAAGCGTAAGGCTACATCGCGATCCATGATGCCCGCAATAATTGGCGCGCAAATCCACGCCCCAATTCAGCTCTAGCACCTATCTCTCTGGCTGCATGACGGACAACGTCCATGGGGAGGTTGAATAAGAATGGTAGAAGTTTAGAAGTCGAACTATCATCGCATATGTGGTAGGAGATGATGGAGTAACACTCGACAACGGCAGAAATGCTTTGGCGGGGTGGAGGAGGCACGAAGGGACAAGAATGGAATTTGGTAACCGAAGTATCCTCGATTTTGCAAGCGCTGCAGTTTCGCTCTCCGAAGAGTTCAACCTGAAGAACATGCACTTTCGGAAGCACGAGGCTCTTCGAAAAGTAGGTGAGTTCTTGATTTGGAGTGAAGAGGTCTGACGGGCAAGTTATTTGAATTGGCGTGCAAGGGTCGGCGGGAATCTCGATCGAGGAAGCTCAGCCGTTGTCGAAGGAGAAGAGAGCGAACAGCTCCAAGGGGCGGTGTCGTAGCTTTCATTTGGAAAGTGTAATACGTCGTTCAATACAGTACAATACCGGAGCCCTACATGCTGATCGGCGCTGCACGCCATTCCAATGCAAGGTGCTTGGCCCACGGGATTGAGGCCGCACGGTCCGCACTTGGGATATGCTGATTGGGCCGTGGGCGCACCCACGGCCCCTCCCGAGATCGCAGGTCCCCGCTGGTCGAATATATAGATAGCACCTTGCCTTCGTCCCTGAGGACGGAGGAGGTAGATGCATAAACTATCACAATGTCTACCATATTTCGTTGTCAGTATCCGATGGTTGCAGGTTCAGTACTCGTCACTGGGCAACTCCAAGGGCCCAAACCCATTCGAACGCACTGCTGTACCGCCAAAGGGAAGCTGCCAATGCGGAGCCCGCATCGTTAGCACGCCTGTCACGCCCGCAAGTTCTGCTCAGCATGAAGATGAAGACCGACGACCCAGCCCCAGATGAGCGAATCGAATGGACTCGACGACCATCAGTAGTTAAGCATGAACACGCGCGAGCGTAAAGATCCCAGAAATGAAGGTTCCACATCTTGTAGACGGAGCCAACATCCTGTTGCATTATTGTAGTTCATTTCGTAGCGCTAGGAATGTTGCATGGTGAATTGGGACCGCCGGAACTCTAAAAGTGGTTTCCACCGCGTATAGAGGGAAAACAAACCTTGGTAAATTTCTGGGCTGAGGCTGAAGGCTCGTAGGGCAGGCGCGATATTACTATCTAGATTTTGAGGGCGTACCAACCAGTCATCATTGTAGTACCTATCCTTTTCGGGCCAGGAAACACAGGGCTACCCGTTGAGGTGCACACGTGTGCCGTGGTGGCACACGCTGCGGCACTAAAGTTACGTGCAAACACGGGCGCACACTACATACACTGATTATTTTTGGGTGTAAATATTTATTTATTTTGGCGCACCCGTACACCACGTTGTGGTGAACGGGTGCCCAGATTAAGGATTTAGGCCGGATCTGGGATACACACCAGATCCAAGATCCCGCTGTGTCCACGTGTGCCACTAAACGGCACACGTGTACACGCGGGATTGGACGGCCGTCGCATCTGTACCCACAAGTCCACTCCCGGGACCCGGGTACGGTGCAGCGGTCCAGACCCGCAACGGCCCCATAGTGCTATAACGGACCCATAGCCGTTACGACTGCTACGGCACAGCTACCCTCGCGGGGAGCTGTGCCGTACAGTACCGTCGGTTGACACCAAACGGCCCGTAGCCACTCATCGGTTACCCTATGGAGGTAACCAATGAGCGGCGGACCGAGCACCACTGTAAGCAAGTACACAGTGAGTAGCCATCCGCCGGGCGGTACACTGGTTACTGTACCTCGTACAGGCCCGCAAACGGCCCCATAACCGTTACAACTGCTATAGGACAGCTGCCCTCGCAGGGAGCTGTGCCTTACAGTGCCGTCGGTTAACACCCAATGTCCTTTAGCCACTCATCGGTTACCCTATGGAGGTAACCAATGAGCGGTGGACCCAGCACCACTGTAAGCCAAGTACACAGTGAGTAGCCGTCCACCGGGCGATACTCTGTACACCGTACCCCGTATAAAAACGGCACCTATGGCTAGGCCTCGGCGTCCCCTGAGTTTCTATCCGTTACCGTAGCTGGTAGCCGATGGGGAGTGGCCCGAGCACCTCTGTAAGCCACGTATACAGTTGAGTAGCCGGCCACTGGGCGACACGTTGGGCGCCTTTTAGTATTTATTTATTGTAAGCATAGGGGTGAATCTCTAGTATTTAAGGATTAGCTAACAGACTATCCTAATTAAAGAGGTATGCAGACCTCCCCCTTTGAACTTACAACTCAGATCCGGAACAGACCCGAAACGGCCTGCTTGAATACCTTTCCCCTCTCGAGGAAAGGCGTCGACAGGCTTAGTCCTCGGGTAGCGCTACGTCTGGCTCGTGGTCTTCGCTTGCTACGCCCCCCTCAGCCTTGCCCACTGTACCTCCTCAGGTACAGTGCCAGCTTGGGCAGCGCATTCCCCCTTTGCCGTTACCCGCGACACCGCCTCGTGTACCGTTCCCCTAGGAGGAACGGTAGAAAAGCTTCCTTTGGCGCCCCCCCCGAATCCCTTTCCCACGAACACTGCTTTTCGTGGTCCGGAAGATCCCGTATAACCTAGTTTTCCCTCACAGGAAAACTACGGGATCGAGAGACCTGACTGAAACCCCTGGATCTTCCGCTCGTCGGCTCATCGACGAGAGGCCTCGCATTCTCTCACCCCCAGAGCTTCTGAGCCCGGAAGCAAAGGAAAAACAAAAAACATCTACCGCCCTACGGCTACGGATACTAGGGACACCAGTATTCGGAGCGTGCCTAGGCAAATTTCTGTAAATACTAAAGGTACGCTGGCCGACAACTTAGCGAATATTTCGAGTAATATTAACCCACCAAGCAAGGTGAAGACTGACGAAGTGGGGACGCCCTTACGGCAAATGGCTCAGAAATTAACAGCCTTAGTTGAGTCAACCACCAATGGTGCCCATACCGAACCCCCTCCTCTTTTGGAGGGGGATGATAACGAAATTGCAACGCAATTTCCTCCTCAGGCAAGAGGAGATGGATTACGCGCGGATGTACCTGGATTGGTACCATTCAAAACTAGGGAGCCTGCCTTTGAAAAGGTGCTGTCCTATCGTGTATACCGTCTTTTTGACGTACGAAGCACGCTCCAATAAGGAGAGTTGAAAGAAGTGGGAAAGCTATCAGCAAAGATACGCAGCTACACTCCGTCCTTTATGGAATTCAAAGGAAGATATCCGATCGGCATCATTCGCTTTGTCTGCGAGTTCAAAGATGCCGCTGACCACATGGGCGTCAGCGAAGCGGCAGCAGTCAAGCTGGTTCCGTCGCTCCTGAGAGGAGAGGCGAATTCATACCTTGCTGGTATCCAGAAGAAAGGAATGCTGTTCGGTAGAGCGAAGAGGGACCTCGATTGGCCTCATGCAGTGCATGCCCTCTTTACCCGTTATGCTCCGGACGAAGACCTCTCATCTGCTTATGAGGAGGTCACAAGGATCCAACAGCAACCAACGGAGGATGAGTCTACCTTCGAGGATCGCCTCCAAGGCTTGGCACTCTGGTGTGCCAACGTGTTCACTGAACACGACTTGGTAAACTATTATAGCAAGGGAATCCACAAAGGAATCCGAGCCACTGTTAGTGTGAGCTTGTCCAGATCTGAGGAAAAGGACTTAGTCGCGGTGAAGCGCATTGGGCAGGCCCATGGAGATGTGTTCCGTTCCGCCAGAGGCGAAGACCGACCCAAGTCATTCCCAACCAGGGAACTCACTCACGAGAAGAAGGCGATGCTGGTGTCAAGCCCCCTTTACCAGGGACGCTGGTCTGACACATCTTCCGATTTCATGGCCTCGGACCCGCATTGGGAACCCACGAGGAGGGTTCTCTTGCTCAAAGGGACTACACCTGAGGTTGGTGGCACAACTTCAGTGGGTAGTGGAAGTTCTACCCAAGAGACGTTGGATGCTACGGCAGTCGAGCTGATCTCCACGCTGTCCCCAGAACATAAGGCCTTGAGCTGAAAGATGTTCCCGACACGTCCTGTCACCTGGACGTGTATCGGGTGCCGCAAGGAGGTGCACTTGTTATACAACTGCACGTATTTACCCTCTACAGTGAAGTTTTTCTTCGCGTACATGAACTATTTGTACCAGCAGAGACCAGAGAAGGTCCTGTATCGCCAACAGAGGCGCTTATATTACAACAACACTCCAAGAGGAGGATCCCTGCGGGGCGGTTTCGGCAGGAACGGAAGAGGCGGTGGTGTATCAAGGGTGCAAAAAAGAACGAAAGCGGAAATACCCACCAGTAAGGTGGTGGGTTTCGTGTCAGATACGAAATAGCCCCTGCAAGAGCGGGAGAGCGACTCCCATTATAGGGAGGAGACGGCCAACTTGATGGCTGTTGAGGGAGACTCCACATCATCCTCGTCCAACTCACCGTCGGGAAACTGACAAGGGGGATGCAGTGATGTCAGCATCCCAAGAGGTGTCCAGTCAGAAAAACTTGGTTACCCTCAATCAAGAGGCACCTCGTCCCGAAGAGGGAGGGAAGTTCATCTCTACAGCTGAGGCTGCAGAATTTAGCCAACCTTCGAAGGCATCCAAGTCAGTAAACTCCAGTGGAGTAGGGAAGTTCCGAAGGAAGTTCGTATGTATACTGAAAGATACCTATTAATCCATCATTGGATCGCTTGGCATGTCTAGCAAAGACATGAAGCCACTTCTCATAGTGGTGGACCCAGGTTGTGGTCCTGCGATCATCAAACCTTCCGAGTTACCACCTGATTGGTGAAGGTAGAAGGATCCTCTCCTTGAGGATCCGGGGTTAGCGGACGCGAGTAGTAAGACTCTCCTCTTCACCGAGATGGTTAGGTTAAGAGTAAGGTTGGGAGGTAAAACCGTTCGTGTTCGATTCTTTGTAGCCCCTAAACGTTTCATCCCGATCATTCTAGGCATGGGTTACCTTAATCGTTATGTGCGAGCAATCTATCCAATGGATCAGATGATTGAGGTCATTGACAAAAGTGCCCTAGCGATCCT
>JAUBNZ010001576.1:0-11057 GCA_032355485.1 Bonnemaisonia californica | reverse complement strand
GTCGGTCAGCTGGAGGCTCGCAAAGCTGCGGGTGTCATCGTCCGTATAATAGAGAGCGGCGAGATTGCCGGTCGAGCCGTTCTTATTGCCGGCCAGCCGGGTACCGGCAAAACTGCCATTGCTATGGGTATGGCGCAGGCCCTGGGCTCTGAGACCCCTTTTACCAAGGTCACAGCTAGCGAGGTCTTCTCCCTCGAGATGTCGAAGACTGAGGCTCTCACGCAGTCGCTGCGCAGAAGCATTGGCGTCAGGATTAGGGAAGAGACGGAGCTTATTGAGGGTGAGGTCGTTGAGATTCAGATTGATAAGCCGCTCACCAGATCCGCCTCGGCTGGAATGGCAAAGAGCGGCAAGCTAACGCTGAAGACTACCGAAATGGAAACAGTCTACGATCTGGGAACAAAGATGATCGACTCCTTGCAGAAGGAAAAGGTCACTAGCGGCGACGTTATAACTATTGACAAGGCTACGGGCAAGATTTCAAAGCTCGGTCGCTCCTTTGCCAGGTCTCGCGACTACGATGCAATGGGGTCCACTACGCGCTTCGTTCAGTGCCCCGACGGAGAGTTGCAGCGACGAAAAGAAGTAGTGCACGTCGTCACGCTGCATGAAATTGATGTGATCAACTCAAGACAACAGGGCTTCCTGGCTCTTTTCGCGGGTGACACCGGAGAGATCAAGGCAGAGGTGAGGGAACAGATTGACGTGAAGGTTGCGGAATGGCGGGAGGAAGGGAAAGCGGAAATTGTGCCTGGTGTATTGTTTATCGACGAGGTGCACATGCTGGACATTGAATGCTTCTCGTTCATCAATCGAGCTCTAGAGTCGGACCTGTCGCCAGTACTCGTGGTTGCTTCTAATCGCGGAATCACACGAATCCGCGGCACAAACTACAGATCACCTCACGGCGTACCACTAGATCTTCTGGACCGATTGCTCATCATTACGACAAAGCCATATAATGACAAGGAAGTTCGGCAGATCCTACAGCTGCGCTGCGAAGAGGAGGATGTGGAAATCAGCGAAACGGGGCTAGCTTTGTTGACGCGCATCGGGTTAGAGACATCTCTGCGATATGCTATGTATCTGATCACATCTTCAGCTCTGGTATGCTCGAAGAGGAAAGGGACGGAGGTGGACGTGGAGGACATCAAGCGGACGTACGCCCTTTTCTCGGACGTGAAGCGCAGCACTCAAGCGCTAAGCGACTTCGGGCAGGAGTTCATGTTCAACACGCTGCAAGAGGACGGGGCGCAGGGAGCAAACAGCTCGCGAGGCGCGGCGGGCGGGGGCGACGGAGACGTGTCCATGGACGGGGCGTCTGCGGCAGGGAGGTCGGTGAACGCGAAGGCGGAGGCGATGCAGGTGTGAGGATGGAGATTGTGTTTGTATACAAAGTGAAGGGCGGGGGTGCGATGTCGACAACTGATAGCCCTCGGTGGTGTCGATTGGAACGTTGGTGGCAGACTTTGTACTGATAAATTCGCTGTAAAAAAATTGCATCCAAATTGCTCCGTTTCGAGCGTACGCACTCAGGCCAAGCAACTGGCGACGGCTTCAATTCTCGCTTATCTCTGAGCGCTCCGTCTACTCCGCGCCTCCGACAGCCATCCCCGCCGGAAGCACCTCCTCTTTCAGCAAGCTTCATCATGCACCCCGCCGCTCTGACAGCTCCTGTCAGCACCGAACGGACTATGGAGTAACTGCATCTCGTAACTGCATCTCGTAACTGCACCACGTGACTGCATCACACATCGCAGTGCAACGTGCGCCTTCCCTGTTATCTATTCTAATATGTTGCCCTCGGACCTCACCTTGGGCTTGGTCGTCTTCGGCAGGGTTGCTAGCTTTCCGTGGTGGCCCGCCATCGTTTCCGCATGTCCACGCACAGAAATGTGGGTCAGAGACAGCAAGTTTTGGGTCTTCTTCTTCAACGACAACTCGGGTGCCTGGCTCAAGATTTCTGAGATCCGCGCCTTCGATTCCTACAACCGTGATTTCTGCCTCGAGTACAACACGGCCAACGTCAAATTCAAGCGTTACCAGGAACGAATTTTGAAAGCCGTGTCACTCGCGGAGGACCATGTGCGAGAAAAAGGCAGCCTGCCGCTCATCCCCGTTCTTCATCCATCAGAAAGCGAGGATGAGTCCGAGTCAAGTGCACAGTCTGACCCCGTCCCGAATAGAAGAGGCAGTCGTCGCGGTAAGCCTGGTGCTTCAGCTCGCAAACCCACCAGCAAAACTCTCTTTTCGAAGAAATCCGCTGGAAAGAACGCCAAAGCACCCATTCTGCCGCGCACTTCCTTTGCTACAGATGACATGAATGAGCAGCCCGATTATGAGGATGAAGAAGCAATTGACGGAGATCATGCCACTAATGAAGCAAGGCCACAGCGGAAACGAGTGAGGTCAACTCGATACGAGGAGTACATTGCCCCATTTGAAGAAAAGAGTGTTGCCCGTAGAAGGAGTACCACCCCGAGCCCTGCCCTCGAAATGCACTACATTTTTGAGCAAAACAAGAGTAGGAGTGCAGGAGAGGCATCATTGCACGTAAATCCGCTCGAGGTATCTAGAGTCTTGTTGCCGTCCCATAGGCATCCCAAAAGATCAAAGGCAGCCATTCCAGAACTCGGTAATGCTTCGAATGGCCTCTCCCATAGAGATAAGCGCCAAGGAAGGCTTTCAACAAGAAATGCAACCAAAGGTACCATCACACTAGACGAAACGTGTATAACGTCGTCTGAAATCCCTTCACTGGACGAAAATGTCAACAATGCAACTTCCAAACCAGTCTCTAAACGTCCATCTCGCGAACCCAAGAGACGCTCCACACGAAACCAAGAAAAGAATAAGGCTTCAGTTGCACTCACAAGAGAAATGTACATATCTGAACTAACAAACGTCGCGGACTGCAAAGCGACGGCGAGGAAGCCTAGATTCATCCCGGAGCCTTCACGAAGAATTTCAAGGCATGTTCGATCGCGAATGGGAACTGCGGCGAATGCCAACAAGACCCAACAAGGAGATGGAACTGATAGTGAAGCGCAACCAGAACGAGAAAGAAAACTGACTACTGGCGGCCTTGATGCTGCGGCAGAGGATCTAATTGAGTATGCAGTGAGGGGAGCAGCTCTTGACAGGAATAAATCAGGAAAGGCCGAGGAAAATATTCTGGATATGGAGTCTATCGCTCTGGGAGGCTCAGGAGTTGTGTCTTCAATTTTGAACCGCCTCAGTAATCTTGAGGCAGATGTGAAGAACTTAAGGCAGAGATCATTAGTGGAGGAACAATCCAAGCTGGGAGAGGATGCAACAGCAGTTGGTCTCAAGTCTGCGGTTGAAGCTCTCGCTGCAGCTAGCGCAGCTTTCGCTAAAGCGCGGGACTACGACACGGGTGTGATACGCAGAGGACTAGAAGTGCTATGGCCTGACGGTCATTTTCCATTAACTGGAGCTGACGGCGATCTCTTGCGGACAGTAGCTCAATCTCTGGTACTCGCTAGATGCAAACGAAGAATGACTGAGATCCTGAAGGAAGAAAAAGATCTGCAAATCTTGGAAAAGGAAGGAACCTCGTCCAGCAGGTCGCCTCCCCAGAGGATGCGGTTGAGACAGGAGAAGCCAGCTGCAGAATGGCTTCAGCAATTGGCCCGAGCATCACAGGGAACGAAAGGGGCAGGGGACAAGTTCATTGGACAAGGGCGAGCGGATTCGGCAGGTGTATCTCATGTACACGTTACGCAACCTGAGAGGGAGTTAGAGATTAATGGAGTGCAGGAAATTGAGGTCAGTAAGCCATCGCTTCATGCACAGAGAAATTGGGCAGAAGAAGATAAACCAGGAGAAAAAGAGCCCCCTCCGGGTCGTCTATGCAATGGTGGACGTTCGTCTCAGTGTCCAGGTAGTTAGTTTCTTTGATTCGATATAAATAGCTGGAATCATGGACATGCCGTGCAACTTTTGTCGGGGGGCAGACAGCACAGTTCCGGTAACTACGTGCATACTGGACTGGACAGAGCATAGCACCAAGTATCTTATCTGTTTTTAGTAGATTGCAAGTTATCCCCTAGTTGATCACTTGGGCGGTGCACCATTCACTCCATTCTCCGTCAATGGCTGGGGACCGCCATTGGAGTGCAGTTGTCCTAAGAATTCTTCGCCCGTACATAGCTCAGTCACTCCGTAGATAACTGTCTTTCCGTTTGGCACCAATTTTGTTTCCTTGCCCTCCTGCTTCACGACTGAGCAGACATGGTCTTGGCAATTTTGATACTCAATATAATTGCCCGGACCTACGACAAACAGGACGGCTTCTTTACATGGCCGTGTGGACGTTGATACCACACCCCCCTTCGGAATCTTTGGGTCCAAAGCGATATACCCTTCAAGAATTTCAGGATCCCCCTTCTGATCCATCAAAGTCTGGACGACCCTGGCTGCGGCTAATGCTTTATCGGCAGAAATTATGAGCTTGTTCACATTATTCGCAACTTGAGACAGAGTATCCAAAACAGAAGCCGCATATCCACTCCCAATGCTAGTGGATGAAGAAAGTGGTACATCAGACACCCGCGCAATACTCTTCGTGAATGCTCGGATGCTCTGGAGATATTTATAAGCCCTGAGATCAGTGACACCCGAACTTTGCAGCGCAGCAGTACACAAAGAAAGCTCTTCTTCCGTCGCTGAATCGGCACACAAGTAGTAGATTAGGAATAGACGCAACTTGTCTGTCAGAGTACCCCTCATGTCCTGGAGCAAAGCAAGAACTCGTTCGACGTCGAAGTTTCCAGGTCGAGATAGGAGTTCCTCCTCAACTTGGAAATACCCATCCAGTCCGCGATCTTTGATATGATCCAGCAAAGCTGTGGCAATGTTAGTGTGTAAGTCAATCATCCTCTTCTTCTTAGTTAATTCCGGGATGCTTGATATGGCGGCAGCTAACTTGTTAGCAGTGCTGGCGTCATTGACATCTGCTGTCATTGGATCAATGGCGTTATCGCCCACGGCACCCGCTGAGCTATTCAGTTCCACAACCTCATCTTTGTAACCTTGGAGGGCACTCTCAACTGCTTCTGCCACCATGGGAAACGGCAGACCAGCATTCGAAGCCCAGAAACTGTCACCCTTGTCCAGGTCGAATGTTCTCATCTTCGAATCCCCCCCAGCTTCGCCGCCCTTAACCGGAAACGTCACACGGTTCAGCTTGAGGCCCAGAGTTTCGTGCGCCAAAGCTTGATAAGTCCATGTGTGGTGCAGCATTACTGGGAGATCAATACTTCTATCGATAAGTATGAGCAGCGGACGAGAGGTGGATGCAGCAAAGGAGCCAGCAGATTCTGAAAAGATGTTGTTGCTGCCGATGAGGTGCTCTCGAATGCGTCGTTCAAGCAGATTGGCAACCAGCTCTGCTGGGCCACCTTTCTGTGCACGAATTATGGGCACGGCACCCAGAGTGACAACGACACAGAATAGAGAATCAACGATGGCCCCAACGCGGCTCTCTACCTCCTCATTGGACACTTTTGATGCAGTCAAAGCGGCGTAAGTGCCCGGAAGATTGAGGGAAAAGAGATTGTCATCAAAAGTGAGGAATTGGGTATACATGTCGTAAACTCGAGCGATGCATCCCATCGATGCGTTCGAATTATTTGCAACGGCATCGGCCATTCTTTCAAGCAAATGCCTCGGGACTCGACTTGTGAAATTGATCCACATGGACGAATACATAGCTTTAGCCGAGTCTGAGCAAATGCGATTAATGTTTTTCTCGGTGGGTTCGACAAAGTAGACAGCGGGGACATCTGGGATCGGATGTCGGTTCGCAGATAACATCATGTGCAGCGTGACGCCCTTCTTTCGGATGTCTGCTACGCGAAGCAATGGTGCTATGATTTCGCGGCCGGTGGTGTCATATATTAGTACTTTCCAGACATCCTCTGCGTCATCTAGAGTATCTGACGAAGATGTGCAGGCACTGAGCATTTGCTCCAGCGCGGCGCGCTGTCGATCCCGGACCGAAAGGGTGGTAAGAGCATGATTTACCCCAAAAGCATCCATAGCGTTTGGGAATGACAGGCAATCTGAAAAAATGTGAGTGCCGCGGACGATCGAAACACAGCAAAGCAATGATTAGCTTAGTAGGCAGAGAGCGATTAGTGCCTATGTTTAAAAAGCACAAGAAGGCGTCCGAAGTGCAGCAAAATGATGAAAGGCTTGCGTGTTGACAAAGAGAGCTCGGCTGGGCATGCAGCCACGCGAATTTGCAAGTGGGCCGTTGGTTGGGGATGAATTGGTGCGATTTGTTTGAAGAGGGGAATAGTAGTGTCGTCATGCAAAGCACACCTGGCTGACAGCTTGGAGACATTTCCATGTGTGCGCAGTGTACGCGCTGTAAATTACGACACGTATTGTATTTTTTACTTTTTCGTCGCCAGCCTTCAGCTCCAAGAGTAGGAGCTGTCCTGTTCTGGGAAAGTTTAGTCCACCGCTTCCTTATCCCTCCCGCGTCATATAATCACAATCCCTCCGGCAGCCATGACAACAAAGAGACCTTCTGAATCAGGACGTCTCTCTGAGTATGGAGCTAAGCACGAGCTCATTACTTCCCTCAATATGACTATAGTAGACATTGTTGCATGTGTGGGGCATGTACTACTCTCTGCCATAAATCTGATTGTATTCATGAGTCTGTTATAACTCTTTTCTCGATAGTCTCGCTTCCCGGGTTTACCTCCTATGTGTGGGTCGGCTCAAGTTTTGAAGTACAGGCTAGATTCTATGCAGAAGAAATTGGCACTTGTTCAGAGAGCATCGCTGCAAAAGAGCAGAGGGGCTCTACTCTTCTAGTGATATGTAAGGGTTATCACCTGGCCAGAGGGGGAAATATGTCCCGAGGGCACATATTTCCACCCGAGGGTTACAGGTGATAAGAGCATCTCCACCAGTGCTGAGATTAACGCTAAAACTCTAAAACAAAACCGCCACTTGCAGCAATTTGGTTGGCTGGCACTCTCTTTAGCGTGCGGCGTTTTGAGGTCACAAACAGGAGCAAAGTAAGATCTCCACCAGCACTGACGTTAAAACGACGCTAAAACGGCAGGCTACAAATTGACTCACGAGGAAGAAACCATCGAAAACGACCTACAACGACATTGTCGCCGTCATCAGAGGACTCCAACTCAACTTCGAGCAGCAGTGAGTCATCCCTTAACATTCCTGCAGGCGCCAACATTCTCTTCTCGTCTGCATACGCCGTCGTTAATGCTTCTACCAGTCGCAAAGCACAACGGAATGGCGGATCAAAATGTGGACGTGCTGCTAACAGAGATCTAGGTATGTCAGATGCACATAAACGAATTTTGCAGGACTACGAGCACACTATTGAGAATTGACACTCCTATAATACAGCTATGCGACCTATCTTTCGAGATGTTGAGTTCAAGCGAAAATTTCGCGTGACAAAGGATCTTTACGAAGTACTTCGGTCTAGAGTAATTGAAACGGATACATGCTTTCAATAGAAATAAGATGCAAGCGGGAAGTTTGGTGCTTCTCCCGACCACAAGATTTTGGCATCTCTTGTGCTGATTGGGCATGGTCAAACGTAATTCTTGACTGTAGACTACTTTAGAATATCGGAGTCCACATCTGCAGAATCTCTGAAGAGGTTTTGTAAGGCTGTTGTTTCTAAGTTTTCTCCCGTTCATCTCTGAAGGACCACTAGTGCGGACCTCCACGGTATAGAGCAAGACTAAGAGAAGCTTGAATTTCCAGGGTGTGTTATTTGTTTAGATTGTGCATCATGGGTTTGGGATGCTTGTCCCGTTATTGAAAGAGACAGCGTAGAGGGAAGGAAAAGAAGCCCTGTATACGGGTGGGCGTTATCTGCGACGACAAGCTCCGCATTAGGCATCTGTTCTTTGAGACGCCGGGGGCCAAAAATGACATAACAATCCTCAATCCTTCCCCTCTGTTCTAGGACGTCCGAGCTGGGAATTGGCCAACTGTAGCACCAGATATAAATCTGGGATAGCTGAATTTGACATGGTACTACTGGCAGACGGATCAGATCTACCCCGGTTTAAGATCTTTGTCACCACTATCGGAACCAAAACTACTAACAAGGAGACGTTTTTTTGCTACATCCCAGGAAGGTGGGCGTAAGGCTGATGAGAAAGTGCTTGCGAATCTGTTCAAGCGGTTCGCGATCTTGAAGAATCCGTTCAGGTTTTGGTACAAAGCAGAAATAGTTGCAGTGGTCTTTGCGAGCGCTACTTTGCGTGGGACAAAAACCACTCCCAAAAAACTACGGAGCCGAACACGTGTCCACGACGACAACCTCAAACGCGAGCGATGGCCGCATGAAAACACAGATGACAACGTGTGACCATGTGGCAAACGTGGGCAACCGACGAGAGGGCACGCGACCGTAGGTAAGCTTACAGTAACTACTCGACACCCTTTGGTGTTGCATCGGTGCCCTTGTAATGGCACCAGTGCCCAGCCCGGCTCCTGACAGTAATGGCATGCATTTGGCAGCATTACAGTCAGGGCCTTTCCCTCTACTTAATAGCTGGCGGGCTTCACCTGCACGCCAATCACTAAAGGCACCAAGGAACCACCCTTCAAGCTTAGCATTTGCTCCACGCCTAGCTTGCCTCCGCGGTCACCCCAAGGATTCGATTATTGGGTTTGCATCCCCATTCGCCCTCCCACGCCCGTCTCAGTGACAACTCAGCTAATCCCACGCGGCGCTGTTTGCTCTCGACACATTCCCGTAATAGTCACCGATTGTGCAAGGAACAACAATCCTTCGCCTGGATTGGTGAACCCGCGGCTCGTGGACCTTACAACCCACTTCCGTGCGAGTGAGTCTCTTCACTGAGCCTCCACAATCACTCTCGTGAACATCCCTCTCTCCCTGTTCCCCTCTGTCCTTGTCAGCTCTACCACGCTACCGGCCCCATTACAGGACAGTTCTATTGCGACGCCTCACGGCGGTCCTTGATTGGTATAGAACAGGAACTTTGGTCCTGCAGTTGGTCTCCGGAACTAGAAGCTTGACGCTTGGAGCTTGGAATTTTGTTTGCGAAGATCGCTCTAGCGACGAAGGAAGTTTCACTTGCGCGAAGCAAGCCAAAGTCATCAGCCTTTACTTCTGCTACCAGGGTGGTTCCGAGGAACGAATCTCCGTGTGCTCCAACTCGGGTACCCAAACCGATCGAAAATAGTTCCTGGGGCAGGGTTCAAACCCAGGGAAAAAACCGTTTCGAATTCCTCCCTTTCGCACCTCTTCTGCCCCTTACGCATTTCCCCCTCTGTCCGAAGGCGAAGCCTGTTCGGGATCTACTATGGTGGATCTCCCCTTTCCCCTTGCAGGAGTCGGAATTCACCATCCGGACGCGTTCCCGGACGGCACGCGACCGAACCGCCACCGCAACCTCTCCCCCTGGGTCCATCCACTCCGTTCCGACCCTCCATCTTCGGACCCACGAACCCGTGTCCCTTCGGGGCACACCAATCATTGTCACGACCCTGTTGACCTCAAAGTCCACCAATCCAGCCTCGTCGCCTATAGGAGTCGCCTCCGCAGCCCTTTTGTCGGCGGCTTCCTTGGTGGTCACGTCGGCCGGCACAGCACAGGCACCCATTGAGGTCCCGGCCTCCCCCTTGCGGTCACCACTGCAGTATTTAAAGAAATTGCCTTGGGAACCTCCGGATACTAGTGTCCCTGTTATCCCGTAGCGGTGAGGCGGGAGAGAAAAGTATTTCCTATCGCCTCCGGGCTGGGAAGTACTGAGGCTGCTACTCGTCACCCTGGATTGCCCGAGGGGAAGTTGAGTCAGGGTGTTCGGGGTGGAATGGCCACTCAACCACGGCCGGCAACGGTCGTGGCGAAGGGATCCTTGGAGCGCTGCTAGTGAGCCGCCCACAGGCCTGCATATCTCGCAGGGGGGATGGGTAGGTCGGCTAGGGTCTTGTGAGGCACGGCCACGGATGTGGTCGTGCCGGGGACAAAAGGGGGTATATGACGGAAGAAATCTAACGGCGCACCACGTGTGGTGCGTCGCGTGGATGGTGATTTTGAGGGCAGTCGGGGCAGGGAGGTCGACGGAGAGCCACGCTGATGGTAACCGAGTGAATGAATTCCTTTTTAGGAGAAGGTAATCGAGAAAGGCTCGAGGCGTGCTTTTGCACATGGTTAAGTTGTAAGGTCAAAAGGGAGGTCTTTGCTGAGTCTTTAGTTGTTGGATAGTCCTTAGCTAATCCATTAAATACTAATCTACATCCAGAGCTCTGCTTTCATTATTAAATAGCTACACAATTTAGGCCAATAGTACCGCCTTAGGTGATGTGGCCACGCAATCTGTATATGTGGCTTACAGAGAGCCGCACAAACCACCCTCCACCGCTGCCGTGTAAGGGGTGGCTCGTGGTTAGCTTATGCGGTCGGCACTGCGAGGGGTCGGCCGGCGGTACTGTAATGTGCGCCGCCGATGGTTGCGGTCGCTTATTGGCAGTCATGGTAGATGAGGTTGTCGGAGCCCAGGCCCGGCCTCACTGGTCCTGGGCACTAATGTGCCCCTTTGGACTCAGCACTGAAAGCCATCCTGGCCCCACGCGCACACGTGTGTATAACGGGGTACACATGGGCGCAAGGGAATCCAGATTCCGGCAGTCCGTACCGATCTGCCTTGTAAGTACCCATCCCGGGCACGCGTGCACTGTCAAGTGCACGAGTGTCCGTTGGAAAAAATCAATATACCGCCCGTTCAGGAACGCACTGCACGGGGGGGTACGTAAATCCTGTATCGTACCGAGCGTCATGCGCCTCTGAGGTTTCCACGGCGCGGGGCACAGTAGCCGCAGCCGGGTATGACTGGGTACTACATGTCCCCGTCCTCAGGTGTGATCGTCCTGCTCACAGGCGGAGGCAGTGGACATGGCAATGCAGACCCCTTGGGTGCTTGCGTGGTACATGCGCCAACGCCATTATGTAGTGATAGTTGGTCCTTCCTCGCTCTGC
The DNA here is from genome assembly GCA_032355485.1 of Bonnemaisonia californica. Lineage (NCBI taxonomy): Eukaryota > Rhodophyta > Florideophyceae > Bonnemaisoniales > Bonnemaisoniaceae > Bonnemaisonia > Bonnemaisonia californica. The sequence continues at coordinate 25 of JAUBNZ010001576.1, read as the reverse complement.
ATCGAGACGAGGCATTCCCACTCCC
>JAUBNZ010001575.1:0-11059 GCA_032355485.1 Bonnemaisonia californica | reverse complement strand
GGGGAGGTTTTTTTTTATAATTATAAGCGGCAGTGTACTTCCACTGTCTCATCTCATCATATCTATTCTCTCTTGGTACAGTACCTACAGTACTTATGCACTTATGTTGACGATATGCACGCATTAGGCGGATATCTCTTTGTTTGAGTAAACCAATGATTGATCTTTACTTAAAATACTTACAGAAAAGCCAAAGAAAGATAAATTTGCTTCGGACCAACCAAAAACGCCAAGGTGGCTCTAGCGCGCCGTTGTGCATTCATGACTAAACTATACACACGAAAAATTCGCTCTGATATCAAGGCCATCTCTGTGGGCGTCAAGGTTCAATTTTAGGGAAGGACCTGAGCTTCCCAATTGCCTCGATTCACAGATCTGAAGCTTCAAATCGGCACTTGATCCGTGTCCCTCGGAAGATTTGGGCATATACTTCTCAACCCTGGAATACCTCCTTTCTCGCAGTGCTTCAATTCCCATGACGTTTCAACTTCCATGTTTCTGTGCGCCCGTGGCCGCGACGCGGTCACTGACAAGGGGTTTCTGCAGTCAATCCTCCTCCTTTCTCGTCAGAGATGAGCTTCGCACGGCACGACACGCACATCTGGCCTGGGCGCCTCTACGGCCGAAACCACAATCTCGAATCGTAGCCGCTCATAACGGACCTAGAGTCACTGCTCGTAAGATGGACGGCAAGGAGACTGCTGCCGTTGTCAGAGCAGAAATCGCAAAATCTGTGCAGAGCATCGTGGAAGAGAGGGGTGAGACATGTCGGCCAGGTCTCGCTGTCGTAATTGTTGGCGAGCGGAAGGACAGTCAGTCTTATGTGAAATCGAAGAAAAACGCTTGCGTGGAGGTTGGCATTCAGTCTTTTGGATATGAACTTCCCGCTGATTGTACGCAACAAAAATTGGAAGAGGTTGTTGACGAGTTGAATGCCCGCAATGACGTTCACGGAATTTTGGTTCAGCTGCCTCTTCCGGATCATATTAATGATGAATCTGTTCTAGATCGCATTGATGTCGAGAAGGATGTGGATGGATTCCATCCCCTCAACATTGGCCGTCTATGCATGAGTGGACGGACGCCTCCGCTGTTCGTTCCATGTACGCCGAAGGGTTGCGTGGAATTACTAGATAGGTACGGTGTGGAGATCGAGGGCAAGAATGCTGTGATTATCGGAAGGAGTAACATTGTTGGTTTGCCAGTCGCAATGCTTCTTCTTCATCGAAATGCCACCGTTACCATTTGTCATTCCCGAACGAAAGATACACAACAGAAAGTGCGTGATGCGGATATCGTTATTTCGGCGTGCGGAATTCCTCAATATGTGAAGAGCGACTGGTTGAAACCCGGGGCTGTCATCGTTGATGTCGGAATAAATGCCGTTGACGACCCAACGGCTAAGCGAGGATACCGACTGGTTGGAGATGTCGACTATGACTCTGCGTCAGAAGTGGCTTCCCTGATCACACCGGTACCGGGTGGCGTAGGACCCATGACCATTGCCATGTTGCTCACAAACACCGTAAACGCGTGTAAAATGCAAATTGGAGAATAGCTTGCATCTACTGATAACGTTCAGAGCGGACAAGAATTGATGCTGCGAAGTTTAGACTTGTTCGGCTTGTCAAGAACGTTATTTATGATGTTGTACAGGACTCTTCAGGCATCATATGGTACATACGTAGACTACACTGGGAGAATGAGGATTGTAGACGCTGCTTCAATCATAGATTATTCATCGTTTGAATCAGACAATGAACCTGTCGATGAGCTAGACTGGGATTCGTCTTCATCCTCTCCGGACGAAGAACTACACTCGACACTATGGTTGTCATGATTCAGTCTACGGGATGAAATAGGGACGATTTGTAATCCTCGTTTCGAAACTTCTGATAAAGCTGAAATGCGGATCCCCCTATCATTCATCTCATTATCTTTTGATTCAGTGCCGATTTCGCAGTGTCTTCCGTTGGAAGGTGCTGGAGTTTCCGGATTGCCTTCTACCTCTTCGCCATTTGCAATGCGTTCAGCATTTCTTTCTAGAGTAGAGAGATTCCACCTTATATCGCTGCGGGAAATCTCAGTGTTAAGGATGGATTCTCTAAGCTCAGAGAGCACGGGGGTCTGGACAAACTGAATCCAGATGCAATAATCTGTCAGAAAGAGATCGGAGTGAAGGCGAAGCATTCTATCCTCTTCAAACATCTCTCGAAGCTCAAGCAGAATTCGCAATATCCTGGAACGGATCAACTCAATATTCTGTGTCGCGAAAAGTTCTTTCAAATCACTCAGCACCGCGCTGGTAACCTTCCAGCTTCGATACAACGGGTAGGCTAAGGAGCGGTGGCACGCCGCCAAAATGGCATCTCTTGGGGTGGACGAATGTTCCAGAAATGACATGGTCGCATTAAGACGAGAGACTGCCCAGGCCGACTCAACGTTTCGTTCGCCAAGTGTTGCGCGAAAATCGTACGCTGACGCGTACAAAATCCCAGCAAGGTCCACAGCGACGCTTTTATCCACGTCTGGAAGAAAGTCTCTCCGCGGTAATCTCAATATCATATCAACCTGCGCTTCCGTCAATAGCGGCGCCTCGTCGGCTTGGGTCGGTTGGTAGTGCAGGATATGTGCAAAATCTTCCTCAAGCATATAATCTGCTATGTAGTATTCGGAGTCAAACTTGGCGTCCTCCGCTGCACGACGCAGGGCTTGGCGTCGCCAGACCGGGGTGCTGTCCGGGTATGGTAGCTCGACAATTTGGGAGGTATCCTCTGCGCGAACGGTGAATACAGCCTCGTATCGATCGGCGAAGCCGTACTTTGGGCGTCCGATTGATAGCTCGCGCAGGGCTATAGGCAGGCCGGATATTTCTGTGACTTCTGTCTCGAACTGGTTGTTGATATCTTTGATGTTGCATGTTACAGAATCGCTCTCTGGCTCCGCAGCGCGAGCTTCTGTGGAAGAGAGGACCTCTATGCTGGGATTGGATGGGGGCGCAGGCTGTAGGTCGTCATCGTTGGTGGCGCGGCGGGAGACAAGGATAGCGGAAAGCATATCGAGACTTTCAAAGTGGGTTCCTGGGACATTCTTGGTGAGATTAACAGAGGCGATACCTGTGGTAATATCGTATGTTGTGTGAGATGGCTGCGTGATTCCATCGTCGAGTTCATCCTCACCTGCGAGATGCACTTTATGTGAGAAGCGAAGGTGGAGCACATAGGGTGAGCAGTAGAAGTGAAAGTCTTGACCGTCTATGTGAAGTTGGATGTCTCGCGGGCGAGAGTGTGGTGCGCGAATTCGGGCGAGTAACTGGTTTTCGGTCTGGGAGAGTGAGAAGAGCGGAGTGATCATTTTGAAGAGATGGGTTGGAAGAATAGGACCATTTCCTTTCGATTGCAATGCTTGCACAGGTCAGCGCATGTCCGAGAGCGAGGAATTGAGCATACGGGCGACGGGGAGCAATGGAGTAAGTACGGAGTAACTGTCGGTAAGGAGAAAGAGCAAAGCCGTCGGGCGGGAAACGGTTGAACTGATCCAAAGATCCCAAAGACCCGTACAGTACATAAAGCTCTACCTGCCCGTCCAGGGCAACGACCGTTGTAGATACGCCGTTGTAGATACGCCGTTGTAGCGAACGAATAGTACACGGGCTTACAAGAGTAGCATGTATGAAGTGGGTACGCAGGAGCCCTTCGAGACGTCTACCAAGGATACCCAAGTCTTCTCTACAACTATCTAGAACTACTGTACCCTCCGTTACTTCACCGTCGTAATGCGCAGGCAGACGGCAGACACATCGTAGATATCGGAGTGAAGTATCGCCTTGGGAGTGGACAGATAGATACTGTACTTCCTCGTTCCATGCCGTGGAGATCTGTGAGAGGAACAAACAGGATCAATAATCCTCCAAGAAATTCATACTTTACACGTGTAGCCTCTTGATCACTTCAGCGCATGCAAAGAACTAGTGTACTGCAGTAGTGTACTGTATCGACATTACGCTACAGTAGTGTACAGGGCACAGACCAAGCATAGAAATAATTGAGGTTAAAAAGGGAAATCTTTTCAGACCTCCACTTACAGGACAGCAGTTTTCAAACTATTTTAGTTTTAAAAATTAAAACGAATTGTAAAATCGTTTGATCGAACTTCGAAGCGGAGCACTGTACACTTGTCATTATTCTATTTGGACACATGTTACAAAAGATCCAATCTTCATCCAATTGCGATGCCTTGCACATATGCCACATATTAAAGAAGGATGAGTGTCTACCGTACTGGCGAGTATAACAGCCTTGCACTGGAGCGAATTCCTCTCCTTGAGCTCCCATCCCCGACGCTAGACCTCGTCTATTTGTGGCAATCTCCGCCCTTCCACCGACGGCCAGTTTTTTTATTCCTCTCAACGGCCAAACCCGCCGCATCCCTTCAACCCCCCCCGTTGCCGCAAATCGCCCCAATTTCATTGCCCGCCTCCTCCAGTCACATCCCCCCGCCATGAACGCCTTCGCCTACCCGAGCGCCCTTGTGCTTCGCTCCCCGCTGCTTCCACGCTCTACTGCATGCGTCCGTCGCCCGACGCTGCGCGCTACAGCAGTATCCCACCGCACCCGCGCCAGTCTCTCCTCCTCCGAAGCAGAGGCCCCCAAGGCCGCATCCGCTGAAATGGTCGCGCAGGGTGTCCGTGTCGTTAAGGAATCAGGCAACAACACTGCCGAGACGCCCGTCTCCTCTCCTCAAATTGCCTCCATCCGCTCCCAGTTAGAGTTTTGGTTCTCTGCCAGTAACTTACGTCGCGATTGGTACCTCCGCAGGCAGATGGATGACAATGGCTGGTTGGACCCTGCTATTTTCCTGCTCTTCAACCGCATCAAGCAGCTCAATGCAACTTTGGAGGATATTATTCTTGCTTGTCGTGGTTCTGAAAAGTTGGAGGTTAGCCAACCTGCCCCTGATGTATCCTCCTTCGGTGATGCTGCTGGCCAAACTCGTGTTCGTCGTAACCCCACTCTTCCTGATTTCCGGGAGAGGGACGAGGAGGAATATCGCCGCAGCCTTATTATGATCGATCTTCCAGGTGACTGCAACGTTACCACAATCCAAGAGCTGTTTAATCCGTACGCTCAACTCTCGTACGTCCGCATTTATCGTCATAAAGACTTTCCGCACAATCCGCGCGCCTTGATCTGCTTCCGTGACGCTGAAACTGCAGAGGAGGTTTTTGAACTGTTCCAGACCAATCCTCCGGAGGCAGCCGGAGATATTTCCCTCAGGAAAAGAAAGATGGCTCCATCTACCCCGGATCAGTCTAAGATGGATGGGAAGTCTAAAAATATTATCTGCGAACTCAGTGGTCTTACTCCTGATCTTGAATGGAGGATTGTCTTTAAAGATTTATCTAGCATTTTCTCTGATGGGACGGGTCAGCCCTTGCGCTATCTACTGTATAATACTGGCGATCCCAAGTGCTATATTACTATTTCGGACTCAGATGTTTCAAGGGATTTCATATCTGAGCTTTGCGACAATGGACTTGGGTTCGGATCTGGTGATACAAAGCTACGTATTATTGAAGATGAAGAGGAGCTTAAAGAATACTGGGTTATAGCTGAAGAGCACACCGCAAACCGAAAGTCGAGACGGACCTTCGTACACTCGGTCACTGGTGAGGTCTCGAAAAATCCTCAAGGTGTTATTGTTAAGATTGACGGGATCTCTGAAAAGGCCACTTGGCAGGAAATCAAAACCTCTCTCGAAGGTATAGGCAATCTTATATTTCTTCGCTATGACCGAGAGTCACCGATTTGTTTCGCTCGCTTCCGCCTTCCAGCGGAGGCAAAGGCTGTCGCAGATAGACTCTCGGGTGATGATCCTGCGCAGGTGTGCGGTCAAGTTGTGACTGCATATGTATTGGAAGGAGAAGAGGAGGATGAGTACTGGAGGCGAGTCGACGAGATGCAGAGAGAAAGACGGAATAGGGCACGAGATTGAGCAGGCGGTAGAGGTGATCAAGAGTAATTGACACAGAGACTTTGTTATTTTCGGGATGTACGCATGATAGCACGTGATGAGCTTCACTAGCTACATTTGGAACCATGAACGTTAATCGCTGGTTTTAAGCATATTTGAATACCTCTTGCTTTGATCTGCATATTCTTGATCTGCATATTCGAAACGTCTCTAGATACCTGCCAAACTAAGGAGAGGATGTACTTTGCGACAGGGTTTAAGAATTACTGCGTTGCTATGTTTAGTCGGTTATGCCCTCTGGTAGTATGAATCAATATACTAGCAGCTTACGAGTGATTCGAAAATCGTTACAACTGCCATCTTGTGGCAATTTGAAGAAGCAACTCTTCCTGGAATGCTGGAGCAACTACTAGGATACCCCTCGGGCTTTTGCCCGGCGATGGGGAGGCAATGTAAAGAGTAATGGCGCAAAGATCTAGAGCAGTCAAGAATTTGGAAAACCTCGACAGGTTAGTATTTGCAGCCATAACATCTGCTTTTGCTTCCTCTACTGTAAAAACCTTGCCGACAGCAGGTAGGACGACAGCATCGACGGCGTTCCACACATCTCTTTGAGCAGTACGTTTGCAAGATTCTAGTCGTGATAGTGCCGCTCCTAGCACTGAAGCCGGAAACCCTTCCACGCGTAGAATACGCTCAGAGACTATTGATGATAAATCTGCCTTCGATTCCCGGACAAACTTTTCCATACCTCTCAACAGAGAATAGTCGATAGGAGCTTCCTCGAAAAGTCTTGCTGCCTTTGAAAAGGGGGTCATGTTCAGCTTTCGCAGACCATACCCGCTTCTCTTCAGCTGATCAACTGCATCCTGGTAAGCTAGCCTCATGTCCTCTGAATCTGCTCCTTCGAAACCATTGACATCTGGATTTTGGACCCCAAGTATGACACTTTGGAAAGCATTTCTGACTGGAGTAGGAATCTTCGGCAATGCCCTCCCCCCATGCATATCTTGTTTTTGTCTCAAAGACATGCAAACATCAAGCACGCGTTTGATATCCAACGGGTTATTGGCATAGATGCTAATACAGTCGATGGATTGGCACGCGATGGGTGTATCCATCACTGGTAGGAGACCCTCCGTTGTCTTGAGGCCAAATACACCGCATAGTGCAGGCGCCAAGGTGGATGTGCCATTCCTATCAATGGTTACAGTGAAAGACACAATTTGATCCTGAACTGCTAGTGCGGCTGCGCCATTTCCTCCTGTGATGAAACCTGGAGCGACCGAGTTTTCTAGAGACTTCCCTGCCGATTCGATTCCTATATATCCAACATTCATCTCATCGATATTTGTCTTTCCGATTAGGACAGCTCCAGCTTCCTGAAGAGCATTGACAACAGCTGATGAGGTGTCTGCTTGATCCAGAACATCAGAGCAGCCGAGATATGAGCCGAACCCCTTCACCGCAATATCATCTCCAACTGCAAACGGAATTCCAAACAATGGCATGGAAGCCTTTTGACGCCTTCGTTTCGCAACCTTCGCTATTTGAGCCTTGCACGCAGCTTGTGCTGAAGTACTGGCAAAGATTCCGTTAGCATTCTCCGCGAGTCGCAAAGAAGACATGATTACCCACTCTGGCTCAACTACGCCAAGCTTGTACAACTTATTCAAATGCTGGATCTGAGCATCCCTGGCAGCAATATCTTCTGTTGCAACAACTATACACAGTTCTTGACCAGGAAACACACTATCTCCTTTCGATGAGCTTATCCATTGTACTTCTCCAGAGACGGAGGCCTCAACTACAACTTCAACCTTCATACTTTCAAGGGTAAACAGTTGCTGTCCTTTCTCGACCTGTTGTCCTTCTTTGACATGGACAGCCCAAACATTTGACGCCACACCAGCGAAAATAGAAACGGAATAAGGGGGCCTCGTCTTTTCTGGTGCTGTGGACATCTTGGTGTCAGCGGCCTTCTTCTCAGTGCTACCTGTTTCTCGACTAGCATGGGCTGTTGCGGCGTCACTCTGAGCTTCTCCCTCCGCTTCCCATCTAGACCGTTCTTCATCAAATGCCTTCTGTCTTTTCTCCTCGAATTCGGAGATGGTCTTCTTGTTAGCCTCACAAAATTCAACATGATCCTTGTACGAAAACTGTTCCTCAGTAATCTTGATACAGTAATCACCCCTTCTATAACGAGCGCGAAGATTCCCCAGTTCATCATCACTGACCAGAAAGAATGTTACTCTATCGAAAAACCTAAGGAGCCAGGGGATTTCACTCTTAGCCCCTCGGTTTTCCTCGGGAATGGATCCGTAATTGTCCCAAATTGGCAGTGTGCGACCTGTCAATTGATAACCACCTGGGGAATCCATACCGTATATGCACATATACGCACCACCGATACCCACGGCTCCTTCTGGTGTAAAAGTTCGCGCAGGATTGTATTTAGAAGTGACCATTCGATGCCGAGGATCAACTGGGACCGCGCAAGGAGCACCAAGATAAACGTCCCCCAGACCAAGCACCATGTATTCAGCGGAGGTCATTATAGACCTGACGTCGTCTGTCGAAGACAATCCGTTAATGCGTCGGACAAATTCGACATTTGACGGCATGTACGGAGCATTGGGTCGCACTGAGCGTAAGTATCGTCCTTGAGCCTCGACAGTCCATTGATCGTCAAATGCGAGAGGGAGTTCAATTACGCGAGAGGGTACAGTCACATTCTCAACAGAGCCCAGGACGCCCATCTCCAAATTGGTCAGGGTTGTAATTAGTTTGTTTAGGTGCATCTTGTTCCGATCGTATCTAACCAGCAATGACCGAACACCTGGACAGAGCTCTTTTACAAAATCTTGATTCTTGAGTTCCTCCATAAGCATATGCACTCTCATTCGGTATGCAATGTCCAGCTCAATATCTCCATATTCAATAAGAACATGCTCGTCACCTGACATACGATAAGAAACCTTGATGTCTGCAGTGTCGCCTTTCGAAGGATCTAAGCTCGCCAGTACGGCCGGCACCTCAGCAGATGGACATTCGCTTGCCCACCAAGGATTCCATGTCGTTTCAATGTCCTTCAATCTGTTGGTGTCATTGTCCTTGACGGCCTCCCAAGCGGCATCCATAGTAGACACCGCAAGACTAGCTTGATCAAAATCTATCTGTTTGAATCTTATCCGCTCACCTGACTTAGCTTGGGCAACCTTCCAAAGGTCTGCTGTGGCCACAGTTATGGGACAAATAAACCCTCCCAGTGAGGGGCCGTCAAGCATCAGGACAATTGGAGTATTGCCACTAAAGTTTATAGCACCGGGGGCATATGTGTAGTCATGCAAGTTTGATGGATGGAGGCCCGCAGATCCACCATCCGCTCTTGTCCATTTGGGCACTGGGCCAATAAGTCGGGCACCAAGGCGGTTTGTCGCATGGTGAACTTGGTACGAAGTAGACCATATTGCAGAAAGCGTTTCATCCTGAAGAAAATCGCTCGAAGCATGAGGGCCATTCAAAGCAGCTACAGTCCACTCACCCAAATTGTAAGCCGGTATGAAAGCAGAGGGGAGCCGCTGGTTCAATGGCCACCGGAAGGAGAGTCCACTCTGTTCAGCTGGCGTGAGAGAATGATTTGGGTCGTTCCCGATGGGCAGAAAGTCTCCCGCAGAAAGGAAGGAGCCTGTGATGCCTCCAAATTTACCTGTAGGGAATGTTGATGCACTCCCAAGATATTTCGGTGCATCAAAACCCCCTCGAACAGCCAGATATGCTACTTTCCCGCCAGTCGCTACGTTTCCCCCCTCCTGCTTCTCAACGACTCCTCCAATAGATAGTGTCGTGCCTGCCTTTAACATGAATGGGGTCCACCAGGAAACGGGATTTCCGTCTTCCAGCTCCGTCTGCAGATAGCCGCCAGTCAGAGCTACAATGGAGTCGCAATGGAAGACCAACGAGGGGCCGCAAACTGTCATCTCAAGCGCGCAGGCATTTTGTGGGTTCCCGACCAGGGCATTAGCCATACCCATAGCATAAGCATCCATGGGACCGGAAGGGCTGACTCCGATATTCCAATATCCAACCCGACCCGGATAATCCTGCAGCGAAGACTGTAATCCGGGCGATAACACCTCGACGGACGAGGTTCTTGGCGTGAAAGTGTTTAAAAGGTCCGTTGTGTAGTTTCCATGTAGGAAGTTTGGATGGTCCAGCACCTGTCGAAGTAGCTCGACGTTGGACGGAACGCCACGCACCTTGGTGACTTCTAACGCACGCTGGAGCTGAATAATGGCCAAAGCCCTCGTCCTTCCCCACACAAGCACTTTGCCAAGTAGCGGGTCGAAATGTCCTGGGATGACGGAGCCCCTCTCCGCCCATGAATCAACCCGAACGCGGGAGTCCAAGCCATCTAAACGCTCCTCTGGCCATACCATATCTGAAAGAGTGCCCGGGCACGGCGTGTAGCCCTTCACGGGGTTCTCGGCATAGACACGCGCCTCGATTGCCACACCCGTCTCCGTCCAGGACACGCGACCGCCTTGCAGCACGTCAACGCCGGCCGCGAGCAGAATCATCCATTGGACTATATCGACACCGGTGACAAGCTCGGTGACGCCATGCTCGACCTGGAGGCGAGTGTTGACCTCGAGGAAGTACCATTTGTGCGTATCGGCGTCCAGGATAAATTCGACAGTGCCCGCGGAGCGATAATTATGCTTTCCACAAAGCTGGGCCGCTGCATGTCGTAGCTCGCGACGGGCGTCATCCGAGATATTAGGTGCATTACCTTCCTCAATAACCTTCTGCCGGCGTCGCTGTACAGAACAATCCCTGTCGCCCAGGGCGATACAGTGGCCGTTTCCGTCGCCGAAGACCTGGACCTCGACGTGGCGGGCATTCTCTACGAACTTTTCGAGGTACAAATCGGGGCTCGAGAACAAGGAGATGCTCTGTTCCAGGACGGCGGGATAGGCGCGTTGCAGGGAGGGTGGGTCGCGCACAATGGCCTGTCCCATTCCACCGCCGCCCGCGGAGGCCTTGATGAGGATGGGGAATGGGATGAGCTTTGCTTCTTCCACAG
>JAUBNZ010001574.1:0-11059 GCA_032355485.1 Bonnemaisonia californica | reverse complement strand
TACCACCCCGACCGTCTACCGGAAGACTAGGGATTTCTGTTGCCTCACTTGGCCTCCAGGAGTGAGTAGTACGACACGACCATTCTACATTGAGGCATTCTTTTTCCGTCGCGTAATACGAAACCTCAGCTGGTTTTAAGGCACGCGACCAATATTCCACTGGGAGGAAGTCCCTATCCTCCTGTTCTTGGAGAAGGAAGGTACCTAAATGGTATTCCGAGGAATCCCTGTTCAGGTTATTCGGCTTTCCAAATCTAAGGAGTGCGAGTACCAGAGGTTCCAGGAACACGTCCTTGAGGACTCCAAACGACACCTTCTACTACTGCGTTGGAGGTTCGCTTCCTAAGTTGGAGATCGTCTCCATCTTGAGCATGTCGTTCAGTGGCCTTGCCTTCTTGGTGAAGTCCTTCACAAACAGTCCGAAGACGTTGGCGCTTCCCAGAAAGCAACGCAGTTGGGTCGGCGTCTGGGGGAACTCAGCCTCTCGAATGGCCTTCTTGCTCTGTTGAGCTATAGACAGTTTCCCCAGGAGGATAACATGACCTAGGTAGTCAACTTCCTTTTAGAAGAACTTCCACTTCTCTAATTTGAGAGTAACTCCCGCCTGCCCAAGCAGGGTGAGGATCCGATCTACATGATCGATGGGTTCTTCCGCTGTGCGCGAGAACACTATAACATCATCAAGATATACGAGGCATGACTGCCATTTGACTCCAGAAAGGATCATTTCAAGCGCTCGCTGGAACGTTGCGCGCGTATTCTTCATCCCAAGAGGGAATCGGGTGAACCTGTAGGTTCCCATGTGAGACGTACATGTCGTCTTGTCCCTATCTTCCTCCGCGACTGGAAGCTGCCAATAGCCCGAGTTGCAATCAAGGGTGGTGAAGACCTGGGCATCGCCTAGCGAGTCGATGCAATCATCCACTCTACGAAGAGGGTACGCCTCAGCGATCGTTTGGTCGTTCAACTTGGGGCAGTCGATACAGAACCGCAACTTTCCATCCTTTTTGGGTACTAGGACTATGGGACTTGCCCACTCGCTTGTGGCTGGCTCGATGACACCTTTGTCCAACATGGAGTGGATCTTCTTTGCTGCCGCTTGTCTGCGGAGCGGCCGCATCCGATAGGGGAGTTGTCGACAAGGAACCTTACATGGGTCCGTCTCTATGTGGTTGGAAGTGACTTTGATGTCCGAGAGGAACCTATCCCACATGTCCTCATGTTTCTCCAACATCGACTCGACTTCCGTCTTCCTCTTTTCTTCTAAGTGCTCTATGTTGAGCGACTCTTTCCAACCTGTAATGGTATGGTTGTTTCTTCTCTTGGTTCCACAGGAACAGCGCTAGTGAGTTGAGGTCCCTCCTGTACTGGATTCGTTGCATCCCCAACGGTTGTTTGCTCCTCTTGTGGAATTTCCCCTTCTTGTGTAGGCACGAGTAATTGGGCCTCTCTTCTTGAGCTCGCGGACTGCGCGCCCACATCCTCCTCGAGCTTCCGATCGGCCTCCCTCTTAGTGGGACTGCCGCCTGTCGGATCGAAGGGGGTTATGACTGCGAGCGGGCTGCGCTGCGCGTACCCGAAGATCGTACCTCTTGGTAGCTGGCACGGCTTGTATCCGAAGTTCGCCAAGAGTACTGTGAACTCCTTACGTGGAATAACTTCGCTTGCGCCTTTGGCGATTCGTACACGATGCCTGTCATAAAGACGGATCTTGGGCTTGAGGTAAAAAAGCATCCTCCGTCATTAGAGTCGGGGACGATGCTCTGCATATTAGCCGTTATTGTCACGCCTTTGACAAGGCGTATCACGTGTGCTGTGTGGTCAACCTCAACTAGAGGTGTCTTCCGTTGTTCGGAAGGTCGTGTGTTTTCTCGCTCAACGCGGCCCTGTCCCTTCCCTTTCCTGGGGGTATTAATCGACAGGATAGCTAAGGTACTTCCGTCGCTGATCTCAATCATCTGATACATTGGATAGATTCCTCGCACATAGCGATTAAGGTAACTCGTGCCTACAATGGCCGGGACGGCAAGGTTGGGGGCTACAAGAAATCGAACAAGAACGGTTTTACGTCCCAACCTTACTCTTAACCTAACCATCTCTGTGATGAGTAGAGGCTTACTGCTCGCGTCCGCTAACCCCGGATCCTCAAGGAGAGGAACCTTTTACCTTCGCCAATCAAGTGGTAGCTCGGAAGGGTTGATGATCGCAGGACCACAACCCGTGTCGACTACTATACGAAGTGGCTTCATGTCTTTGCTTGACATGCCGAGCGATCCGATGACGGAGTAATACGTATCTTTCAGTTCACATGAAACCTTCTTTCGGGACTTCCCTACTCCACTGGAGTTTACTGACTTGGGTGCCTTCGAGGATTGGCTAAAGTCTACATTCTCAGCTGTAGAGATGAACTTCCCTCCCTCTACGGGACGATGTTCCTCTTGGTTGAGGGTAACCAAGTTTTCCTGAATGGACTCCTCTTGGGATGGGGGCATCAATACATCGCTCCTCGCCAGTTTCTCGGCGATGAGTTGGAAGAGGAAGATGTGGAGGCTCCCTCCAGGGCCATCACTTTGGCCGTTTCCTCCATATAATGGGGTCGCCCTCCCGCTCTTGCGGGGGCTCCTTCGGATCTGCCACGAAACTGATCACCTTACTGGTGGGGTTTTCCGCTTCCGGTCTCTTCAGTACCCTTGGTACACCACTGCCTCTTCCGTTCCTGATGAAACTGCCTCGCTGGGTCCTCCTCTTCGAGTGTTGCTGTAAGAAAAGCGCCCCTGTTGGCGGTACAGGGCCTGCTCTGGTCTCTGCTGGTACAAATAGTTGATGTACGCGAAGAAAAACCTCAGAGTAGAGGGTAAATACGGGCAGTTGTATAACAAGTGCCCCTCCTTGCGGCTTCCGAGACACGTTGAAGTGACAGGACGTGTCGGGAACATCGTTCCGCCCAGGTCTTTCTGTTCTGGGGACAACGTGGGGATCGCCTCGGCTGCCCTAGCATCCAAAGTCGCTTGGGTACAGCTTCCTCTACTCACTGAGGGTGTGAAACCTACGTCAGGTGTAGTCCCGTTGAGCAAGAGAACCCTACTCGTGGGTTCCCAATGGGGGTCCGAGGCCATGAAATCCGAAGATGTGCCTGAGCACCGTCCCTAGTCATGGGGTCTGGACACCAGCATCGATTTATTCTTGCAACCGAGTTCCCTTTGCTGGGAATGACTTGGGCCCATCTTCGCCTCTGGCGGCACGGAATGCACCTCCTTGGGCCTTCGCAAAGCCCTTCACTGAGACTAAGTCCTTTTCCTTGGATCTGGACTAGCTCACACTAACAGTGGCTCAGATTCCTTTGTGGAGTCCCTTGGTATAGTAATTTCGCAAGTCTCGTTCAGTGAACATTTCGGCACATCTGATTGCCAAGCCTTGGAAGAGATCCTCGATGGTAGAATCATCTTCCGTTGGTTGTTATTGGATCTTTGTGACGTCATCATAAGCGAATGAGAGGTCTTCTTCCGTAGCATAACGGGTAAGGAGGGCATGCACTGCATGAGGTCAATCGAGGTCCCTCTTCGCTCCGCCGAGCAGCCTTCCTTTCTTCTGAATACCAGCAAGGTATGAATTAGGTTCTCCTCTGAGGAACCACGAAACCAGCTTGACTGCTGCCGCTTCGCTGACGCCCATAGCGTCAGCGGCATCTTTGAACTCGCAGAGAAAGCGAAGGATTTCGATCAGGTCTCTTCCGTTGAAGTCCATGAAGGACGGATTGTAGTTGCGTATCTTTGCTGATAGCTTTGCCACTCCTTTCAATTCTCCTTGTTGGAGCGTGCTTCGTACGTCAACAAAACGGTATGCACGATGGGACAGCACCTTTTCAAATGCGGGCTACCTCGTTGTGAGGGATACCAATCCCGCTACCTCCGTGCCTAATCCATCTCCTCTCGTTTGAGGAGGAAAGTTCATTGAACTTTCGGTATCATTCCCCTCCAGAAGAGGAGGGGGTTCGATAAGGGCACCATTGGTGGTTGACTCAACTAAATGTTTTAATTGCTAAGCCATTGGCCGTAAGGACGTCTCGACTTCGTCAATCTTCCCCTTGTTTGATGGGTTAATGTTACTCGAATCAATGGCTATGTTTTCGGTTAGCGTACAGAAACGGTGGTTTGTGGATGAATCCTGGGACTTCAGACCATGGACCATTAAATTCAGGGCATCTAACCTCCTGGTTATAACGCCACTTAATTCTTCCCAGACATCACGGTGAAACACAGCTTGTGCCTCAATGGCTACTTCTAGTTTGAGGTCTTCAAACCTAAGTTCCCACTGGGACTCTTGGGCTTGCTCGAAAGCCTTCATGCGCTCGTCCACGTCCTTTGCAGTGGATGCCAGGAGTTCAGCACGAAGCTTCTTTAAGTCGCTCTACTCTCAATCTTGGGGATTGACACTTAGGACCGGCGCCTCCTCTACTGGAGTAAACGTATGAACTCCAGCGGAGGCTGATGCATCAGCCATTCGTTGTCGAGTGCTCACCATCATAGGTGGTACATCTGCCTCAATATAGAGAGCCAGAATTCTAGGTCGGGAGACAAATGTAGTACTCAGCCCGGTCTAGAGGCCAAGGGATGCTACACTCTTCCCTATTCTTCCTTTAGACAGGCGGGGTGAAAGAGCGACTCCTCCAGATGGAGTCGTGTCAAGCTTGAGAGACGGAGGAACACTCGGTGTTCGGGAGACCACAGATCCCACGCCCTGCGTTGGGTGAGACCTCGCAACTGATGCAGTGAGCTGAGTTGCAAGAACAAATTAACGTCTAACTGCCGAATCAATCCAGTAGACCTAAGGTGGTCGAATGTCCGCGGAATCCTTTCCAATGGTGGGGAGGGTAAACCCTGGTGGGATTATAGGATTCTCACGCAGAGAGAGACCCTAGAGATGGGGTTTGGGGGGATAAGGGATGGTCACGGGATATAGAGCTGCGTTGCTAACCTAAGCCGGTGCGTCCGTAGGGTGGCAGCGAACGCGAAGAGGGCGCTGGAACTCTCTCTCCAGTAAGGAGCAGCCGGAGTCCTATGATGTTCTAGAGGATGGACCGTCTGACCCGACTTGTTCGGAGGGTTTGGAGGTATCTCCCTGGATTCAGGAACAACGAAAAAGGTTGGAGACCACCTCACTTTAGACGGCCGGAACACCAGATGAGCAATGTAGAGCCTACTGGCTGTCACAGTCCGTTCCGTCCCTAGAGTAGGAGGACACGGAGCGACGCGCGAGCAGCTTCCTCCACTGGAGGTTTGCTAAAGATCGCGGCACTTTTAGAAAAAGGCAAGTTGAGGGTACTCGTCGGTACCTCTCAGGGATGGCTCTACTATTCAGAGCTCCCTTATTTACTTAGACGTAGTCGTAGCTGATCTACGTAAATATATCCATTATTTAGGATACTTCTAACGCGCACCGTATGGCCACATTTCCATATATGTTGGCTGAAATCGCCACCCTTAAGGACAGCTGTCACTTGCTGTATCCTCTTCCAGTGGAAGGGGCGGAGCAACCTGGGGCTTTCTCCGGTCCTTACACCTAGGTGGAGAGATGCCAATGGCGCTTACACCTATAATGGTGTTTTGCATTTAGTGCAGTGTGACACGAATCGGACGTGAATTCGGTCAGTGGGGCCTTGCTGTACTGCAAGGTACCCCATGTGTCAGGTTTGACAACCATTCAGTACATCTAATTGTTGATGGAAATGAAAACCACTGAGGTTTGAAATTTGATTAAACGCACCACTAAGGTTTCGAATCTTCCTAACGGTAATTATGAGCGCACAGCCAATGAGGCTCGGCCACTACAGGTTGCAGTTAGCATTCGTACTAGAGGGCCCCCTTCTCAAGTTGCAGCGCCCCGCTGCGCTTCTAAACACGTGAGGTTTTGAACCGGTATAAGAACCTTGCCCCGCCTCACCATTGATGACGAAGCCAGCTCACCATTGGTGATTAACCTTCCTTTCCGACCGCCCCACTCTCTCTTGAGTTGAAGTCCCCCTTATTGGGAGTGCAACCTCATGCCTCATCCGCCCAACACCCCGTCATATCGGACGCGCAGCCTCACGCGCGCCATCTCTCCGATGACCTCCCTACCGGGTGCGGCCTCTTCCGCTGCCCGCCCTGCGGGGAGGGAGATTTCGGTCCCGAGACTACAGGCTCATGGGTCTAATGACCCTTCCCTTCCTCGTATCGACAACCCCACCGGAGAGACTCCCGCCACTGGCGAAGGTCCTGCTTCCCATTGGGATTCTCGTAGTGGAACCACTGGTGACTCGCCGCAGGCCTCGGGCACGCCGCCATCGCCTACAGATACTCCCACCATGGAGGTGGAAGGTGTCACAGGGCAGTCTCCGTCACCTGGAGGCGAGACATCTCAACCCAACCCAACCCCTATGGGAGAGGAGCCGTCTTCGCCGATTGGGATAACTTCCGCTGGTACCCCTCGCTACCCTCTCGTCGCTACAGGGGGGTCTACGGCGCCCTCGGGTGGGCGCCTCGATCAGCCATTGGCTTCTCCTGCTACGCCTACGCCCTTCGTGAGTCACCCTATGGAGACTCTCAACCTCCCTGAGGGATTCGTGGAAGACGACTTTGGAGTCCTGGGCACGACCACTCAACCTTTTCTGGGGATAGAATCACTGATTCAGGACTGGCATTGCCAGCCATACACTCGCTCGTTCCTTTATGGATTGGAAAGTGAGGACCACGCCATCCATGGGGTGGTTCTGGAGCAGATCCTTTCGCTCCATCGAGAGGAGTACGAGAACGGAAGGCGTTGCTGGTCCCGGATGATACAGGGTTCGACTACACCAAGGAGATTCATCATTCCATCGGATATCCAGACCAACCAGGTCTTCCTCATAGACTAGAGGGATTTGGAATACCTTGAGATAGCCAGCAGTTAGCTGTTCGATGCCTCTGTGGAGGAATTCGATGCACTACCATTGGTACGTAGCCGGGCCTTCTGCTGACCACCTCCTACTGGAGTTTTCCGCTCCGGCGTGATGGATCACTTCCACTGTATCCGCTGGTCAAGGTCCACTGGATGTCTCCTCAAAGCGGAAGATTACCGTGTGTCCGCTCGCCGCCCCGGCCGTCCTAAATTCCTCACGTACGTACCCCTCTATTTGAGGGATGTGGAATAATTCCCCCTTAAACCTCGGCGGTGGGATGGACCGGAGTCCCCGCCGGATACTTTGGTGTATCCTGATTCGCCCGCGTTGCACTATTTTGGGCGGATCTGCTCCAAGTCAGGAGCTTCGGTTGAGTTGCGGTCCCGCTTCTGGGCGATGGTGCGCAGCGAGCGCCTTTTGAGGGCAGCCTTGGCTCTGTACCATCAGGAAGCCAATACTGGAGAGATAGTTGTTGTCACTCCGACCTGTGGTCGCGCAATAATCGAGTTGATCGGGGCCCTTCCAGCTGATGAAGTACAGCCTAACGTGGCTGTCGCTGGCGCGAGGGTTGTAGCCTGGTCCGACGTCATTGAGGTGATTTTTCGTTCCATCAACTCTTGTCTAAGGGGTCGTATTCCCGACCCCGGTCCCAATGGGAGCATTCGCACCGGTACCAAAGTGGAATTCGATTACGTAACAGGCCTCGCTCCTCGCGATCATAGTAATAGGACGCGTTCTTTCCGTCCTCAGGACGGTTCTCCTGAAACTAGGGGTAGTGCTACGGGAGCGACGAGACGGAACTCTGGATCTGCCCCCAAGAGAGGGGAGTCTGCCACCATTGCTGCAGGTCGCTTACGTGATCCTCCTTCCTCTTCTGCCCCTCGTGGTGGGTCCTCGAACTCCCATGGAGACAGTGATCGTCCCGGCAGTCTTCCCCAGGTGCCACGTTGCGCGCCTCGCCCTCGCGGGCAAGAAATGATGAGGCAATCTCTGACCCTGAGGAATCTGTGCCGTTTACCGGTCTATCGTGACCTGGAGTCCTTCGTTAGTCCAAAAAACCCGGGCACCTTCGTTGCCGATGGCAGTATCGCCCTTACTGTAGACGGGGTGGTCGCCATGCTGGCGAGACGCCTTCGCTACGCATGGAGTCCGCCCGCTCATGGGCCGAGACCGAAGAACAACGCCTCCGTGAGTCACGGGAAGAGTTGGAGCGTGAACGGCCTCGGCGTCGACACCCTGAGCGTGATCTCGATGAAATCCGTCGTTCCTCTGACACCGATAGGTATCTGCGACGACGTGCTCCTTCAGTGGGAGAAGGGCCATCCGAGGCCCAAGACGCGCCTCCCAAGCCTCCTGGGGAGGAATGGTTAGCCTTAGCTGCTCGTCATCCCGGCCCTAGGGGGGCACCTTCCGGGATGAGACAGCGTGACCCGTATTCGCGTCGCGACATCAGTGGTGAGACAGACCCCCGCCTTACTGGCGGCGATCCTTACGCCTCGAATCCTCGGCCGTTGTTCGACCGTCACGTCCATGCCACCAGAGGCAGGAACTTGCCAGGCAATAGAGACTCGCAGGCACGTTCTTGTAGTCTCCCTCACGATCCCTACGCCCATCTCTCTGGTGCTGATGGCAACAGTCGCTCGTAGATCGGGCCCATGCCCATGTAGGGATGCTGTCCTCATTTTAGAGGCTTCCACATAAACTCCATTTGTCTACGAATCATTTCCTGTTGTACCTTAGTAACCTAACGCGATAGCAGATGGATCTTCCCCTTAAGGGTGTGGACCATCACGTGGATATTCGATGTCAACCTTCTAGTGGTGTTCTGACACGCGCCGTTAGGCCGTCGGCACCAGTGGTGTTTTTGTGTGGTGTTGCCACTTCGGGCATCTCCGCGAGGCGATCGACACCAATGGTGTTGTGGGGTTTTCCCGACGTATATCGTTGCAGGGTGGCCGACACCAGTGGAGTTTTCCGTAGGACTATGTCGTCGTGTCACGTCGCGTGGCGGCCGACACCGGTGGTGTTGCTCCTGCGTTGCGGTGCCCGGCATCGCCAAGCGTTCGACACCAATGGTGTGTAGCGCGATATTCCCGTCGCGCAACGCCAAGAACGCTCGACACCAGTGGTGTGCGGCGCAGAGTTACGTCCCGCATCACCAAAGGTGATTGGCAACAATGGTATGTGGCTACGTCCCCCGTCCGTCAAGGTCCGTCACCTCTATGGTGTCAGTCCCCTTCTCTTCGGTGTTTACAGTCTGAGGGCCCCCAACTCGTTAGTGGGTCATAGACGCACTGCGTAGGACGGAATTCCCCCCCACCTGCCTGATGTTCCAGACCGTAAACCGTTTTAGGTTCAGGTAGGTTCGATTTCGCGCACTGCGCTTTCGGTGGGCATCCCTTCTCGATTAGCGATGGTTCCGCGGATCACTATGCTCCACCTTGTTGGTGTACTAGGAAGCTAATTTGCCACTTCATCAACTACTGGTTGGCGTGTGTTCAATGAATCTTCTTCGCTCACGAACGCATTGCGTTTTGCTCAACCTTTGGTTGGTGTACCGTTTCCTGCCACCGCGCGTGCGCGTTCAATGGCCCCTTTTGGTGGTCGCGACGCACTGCGTCTTGAGCAACTATCGGTTTGTGCGCGCGGTTCAGTGAACCCTTCGTGAGTTGCGAACACATTGCGTGGCGTCGCGCGCGCTAAGTTCAGTGAACCCTTTGATGATTGCGACGCAATGTGTTTTGAACAACCATCGGTTGGTGCGCGCCATTCAATGAACCCTACGTAAGTTGCGAACGCCTTGCGTTTTGATGCGCCTCACCTGAGGTGGTGGATCGGTGCAGGGGCTTCACCTACGGTGGTGGTTCGGTGGAGGGGGGGTCCGAGACCTGAGGTCCGATCCCAGTACCCTCCATATATATGGGAGGATACCCCATCGTCTGACGCTTGCAGTCTTCGACCCCTACTATGGGGTGAACCACCGATTTTACGGGGTGTAATTTCCAACTACATTTTGGAATATTTCACTTCAAATCTTAGATGTTTCGCACTCACAGATCCTTCTTTGGATTCTTAATCCTTTTCTGGATTCTTTTCCATCACTTTCAAGATGTTATCCCCGTCAATCCTCTACTGGGTTTGTCCTCCCAACCCCATCCCGTGATTGTGATATCGTCCGCCTCGACTGGCCGCTTCCATCCATGTTGGTGTACTAACCACTGTTCACCGTATCTGGGTTCTTTCAACCTCGGAGCTTGCGATTCTGCGTTGCATGCCGCTTCACCAACTAGGTGCCTCTTGCTTGCCTATCTTGGAATTGACTCCACCTCTTTTGGTGTGCGCTTTGATTTCTCCGCTGCGGACGTTACGCGCCTAGGCTGGCGGCTTCCACCTTTGTTGGTGTACGTGACGCTCATTCGCCCTTTCTGGGTTGTTCACCTTCGGGTCTGGTGATTCTGTGTTGCGTGCCGCTTCAACAGGGCTCAAACTAGAGCCCTTTTTGCGATCCGTTACGCGCTTCCCCTCCTCATGGAGGTGAATATCCGAAGCGCCGCGGTGTCTGGATTTTCTTCTTCTTTCGCGCGGCGCCTCTTCTTCTTCACACCTAGGATGGTTTTAGATAGGTATGCCCATTTTTTATGACGCTTACCTGGTTGGAAAGGCTCACAGTAGAGCTCGCTTCACGTTCCATCGTGTGGGACCCCTCGCCGTAGAGGCTCTTCCGTGTTGCGGTTCATATGCTCCTCACCACAGAACTGTTGCGTCTTCACCAATGGTGTCGTATACTTCCGCCTACGTGGGGTTGCGTTGCACCAATGGTGTTTAACTCACTCTTGCGTCTGTGGTCGCTTGTTTCATGCTCCTTGAGCTCGATCCTTGCTCGCGCTTACTGTAGCCACAACCCTTCGCGGGTTTGCCCACCTTATGGTGTTGTGTGTATGGTCCTATGCGAGCTTGGGATATCACCAGTGGTGATTCATGTCATCCTTGGCCCCCTTCCACAAAGGGAATGTACCTACGTGGTGCGCCGCCCCATTTTCAAGGCGAGCGTCCTGCGAGCGGTAACGGGGTCAGGCTGCATCCACTGGAAGGTGATCCGCTGCGTAGGCATCGCACCTGGCCCGACCGTCGCGGCGTCGGATC
>JAUBNZ010001573.1:0-11064 GCA_032355485.1 Bonnemaisonia californica | reverse complement strand
AATCGGAATCCCAGGGACTATCTCTCTGGAGCGCAGCACGGGATGGCCGACATGGGGTTTACAGGAGGTGGAGACTTAGTGGTACCGTATAAGAGGAACGAGAGAACTTCTTGGATGTATCGAGGGCAGCATAACTCAGATACAAGGGCGCAGAGGATGGTCAACGAGTGGGGGATCGGATTTATTAACAACCGTTATCTTCTATTCTTAGGGTTCTGGCTGTTCGAAAACGAGCTCTTCCCAATAGTATACACAACAGTAGCTATGGTATCAAACTGGAAATTTGATCACAGCGGCTACGCCTTTCAACCGGTCGAGCGGTACATGGACAAGCTCGACCGCGTAGATACACTTTAGTAAATCGTTCTTTTGTGGTTTTTAAAACCTTCCAGAGCTGCGTGCGGAGCGCGCGGCTCTGGAAAGTTCCCTCGTCAGTCTCGCCTTCCGCCCCTTTCTCTTCATCACGGTCACCGCACGTGAGGAGAATCGGATCCATTTCCAAGGGAAGTTCAATGGACAGTGGTGGCATGGAAATCTATGATTGTGGAACAGGGAGGTTGTTCTTCCTCTCATAGAAGGCTATAAAGGCCCCAAACTGTTTGAATTGCTTGGCAGCGACCGCCACGCTGGCACTCAAAGCATTGGAACTGACGGTTTGCGCCTTGAGGTACTAGAGGTCTGTGGCACGGCGATCTTCTATGCCCTGTCTTTTCTCCTTTACCTTGTACTTTCGTACCCTTTTGTAGTCCAGTTTCCTTTTGGTAAGGCACTCAGACTTCCCCTTGCGCGATTCCTTTCGACACACAAGCTCTTTTGCTGCATGAACTGCCGAGCACGACGTGCGCTTCCCCGATTCCGGCTTATATTCCAAAAGAGCCTTGTACAAGATATGCTGCGCTCCCCCTTTTTCCCTCCCTCTCGAGCGCCAGCCACCACTCTTGGTCCCTCAGAACCTTGATTTTCACCCTCTCTATCGCTCTCTTCCTCTTGGGCGACAAATGTTTTGGCATGGTTTAAGGCCAAAGAGGCAATGTATTGGACATGGAATGGTCTAATTTCTGTAATGTAGGCGCGGCACCAAGAAGCACCGCACGAACTGGTCTCTTTCATAAAACGCAGCGTCTGTCACATGATGGTGACGCGCTGTTGTTGCAACTTGCCCACATATGGCCTCTAGCGCTTTCCCCTTCTTCAGCGGGGCACCTAATGTGCGAAGAAGTCGGAGGATCCACGAACGCTCTACCTTGTTTGGAACGAACCGCTGTTCCTTTGATGAAGGAGGAGGAACAGCGAGCGGCCGTAGAGGAGCAGTAGTTGGCGGTGCGGGAGCAGCAGCGAGCGATGCTGGATGAACAGCAGATGACGGCGCGCCGGAAGAAGCGGGTGACGGCACGGAGGTAGCGTCAGATGACTGCACACCAGCAGGGGCTCGTGGCAGCGCGGCTGCGGCGGCTGTTGGCGGTGCGGAGGCATCGACAGGTAAGGCCGGTCGGCCAGCAGTTGTAGACATATTGCCCCGTCTTGGTGGTGGTGGAAGAGTGGGCAGGTGAGCGGCGTGCGAGAAAAGAGATTGACCCATTTGGTGGTTGATGAACAGTCCGCAAAAATAGTGGACCACGCCTAGACTGCAACACTAAAATTGCTGTTTCTGGTACTGTTTCAAAATGGTGTAGGAATTTTAGCAGAATGTGCCACAGCGGTTTGTTGCACTCGACTAAAATATGCCAGATTTAGTCTATCTTTTTGTTAATTAAAACCCCCTAATGTTACGGCTTGAAGACGAGCCGAGAATAAGCCTTGTCATATTTCCCGGGCTACTTCTGAATTTTTCTCCGTGAGTCCACATTCAAGAAAATTAAAGCATTGTCATATGCACATGAAAAGATATATTGTATTTTTCCTGTTTTGATCTGAATGCGATAGGGCAGGCTGTCGTTATCGAATAGGAGATCTGGCACGTTTCACGGCGCATAGTCTCCCACCAACTCAAAACGACCTCGCTGAAGGCAACCCAGCAAACATCACATTTGAAGTATGATACCATTCTGAGTGGTAGTTTTCCCGGCGGTATATTGCACAGTCTTTGTAACATGTAAGGGTACCGGAGGGTACGAGCGGTAATTTGCCTATGTGCGGTGCACAATGTGCCCGCCCTCGAAGCATACACGGACAAACTGGAAGTTGCTGTCTTCTGCTTCCTCTCCCGCATTGAGCATCATCACCATTTAGCAACATTGCTGTTGATCTCCGTACCCCTTGCGCTTCCCTCACGCCTATATCAGAATTTTCCCCGTTGCATTGCCACTCCTCCGCTTCTCTCTTTTGACCTTGTACATCCTCTCACCGGAAACGCCCTCCCTCCCTCTCCCTCTCATCGCTTGTTTTCCCAACCATGTGCGGTATCTTCGCGGTCTTTGGCTGCACGAAGCCCCGAGACCAGATTGAAGCCATTGCCAAAGATGCCTGTGCCAAGCTTGAGCACAGAGGACCTGATGAGACCCAGACCTTCGTCTCTGATGACGGCTGGTGCGCCCTAGGCTTTGTCCGCCTTAAGATTTGTGACCCGGAGCACGGCAGACAGCCAATGTACAACGAAGCCAAAACTATCTATGCCATCACCAATGGTGAGATATACAACCATGAGGATCTTCGCACCAATGAGCTTGGAGATAAGGAACTGCATAGCCACTCTGACTGTGAGGTCATCGCCCCATTGTACGAGAAGCATGCCACCTCCTTACAGCAGTATCGCGTCAACCACTTCCTCAATCTCTTGAAGGGAGTGTTTGCTTCTGTTGTCGTTGATTTTGAACGTGGCCAGTTCATTGCTGCCCGTGATCCGATCGGTGTGCGTGCCATGTTTCTCGGTCAAAGTGACGATGGCGCCCTGTGGATTTCCTCGGAGGCGAAGGCCTTACTTGGTCATTGCTTCGAAATCAAACCTTTCCTTCCGGGTACCTATTATACTGGCAGCAGAGGACAGGAGGCACATTCTACATTTCAGACATACTACAGTCCCACATTTTACAACCCAGGATGGCTTCCCACCAAGCCTGTCGACTTACAAGAACTTCACGATTCCTTTGTGAAGGCTTGCACCCGTCGCTTGATGTCTGACGTGCCTGTTGGCGTCTTCATTTCAGGAGGTCTGGATTCTTCTCTTGTTGCTAGTATTGCAAAGAACAACCTGCCTGAGGACTATGTCTTCCACAGCTTCTCATGTGGACTAGAGGGTTCGCCTGATATCAAAGCCGCACAGCGTGTTGCCGATTTCCTTGGCACAGAGCATCATGTTCTGACTTTCACTGTGGAGGACGGCATCAACGCTCTCCAGGATGTCATTTACCACCTTGAAACGTATGATATTACAACCATCCGCGCCTCTACCCCTATGTTTTTGCTTTCCAAGATTTGCAAACAATATGTCAAGGTGGTGCTAAGCGGTGAAGGAGCAGACGAAATACTTGGAGGCTATCTTTATTTCCATAACGCTGATTCCGAACAGGACTTTTACGAAGAAACGGTCCGTCGTGTTAAACTGCTGTACACAGCTGATGTCCTCCGTGGTGACAGGTCTACAGCTGCCCATGGCTTGGAACTCAGAGTACCCTTCCTTGATCGTGATTTCCTTGACGTGGCTATGTCATTCTCCTGCAAGGATAAAATGACGAACAAGGGCAAGCGCATTGAGAAACTTCCCATTCGCCAAGCCTTCAGCCAGGAATTCACTGGAAAGGAGTTTTTGCCCAGGGATATTCTTATGAGGCCTAAGGAACAATTTTCAGACGGTATGCTTAGAACTGTTTTGCCATCTATCCGGATTTGTATTCGTTTCTGCACTGATCACTAACTGCTTTGCCTAACATTGTTTTACTTTCCCGTGCGCTCATCGAATTGATTAGGTGTTGGATACAACTGGATTGACGGCTTGAAGGAGCATTGCGCACGAGAGGTTTCAGACGAAGAATTAGCAAAGGCTGCTGAAATGTTCCCGCATCACGCACCGGCAACCAAGGAGGAGTACTTCTACCGCGTAATTTTCGAGAAGAGATTTGGACATTATGAGGGTACGAAGGGTCTTCGTGAAGGCGTCGTGAGGTGGGTTCCGAAGTGGTCGGATAGTGATGATCCAAGCGGGAGGGCGCAAAAGTTCCATGCCGCTGCTTATTCAAAAAGCGCGAATGGAGAAGCAACTATATAGTGTCTCCTAGCTGGCTGAGCACCCTCGCTTTGTCGCCATATGTTCGAATGTTTGTGGATGCGCCACAGAAAGTACCTCTACATTTTTGTGTGTACTCTGTACGTTACGTTAGAGCATCAAAGGAATTTGAAGTTGAAGATTTGATCGGATTTCCACGAGCTACTTACATCGTCTGCTCCTGAGTGACTATGTGGCGCAGATGCGGAACGTGTTATTACGGGCAGTTAGTTGTAGCAAATTTGTGAAAGGAGGTGAGAGGAACAGTTCAATTGGGGTGAGATATCATATCAGATATCTGGCGGTGCAGCTC
Organism: Bonnemaisonia californica; assembly: GCA_032355485.1. Classification (NCBI taxonomy): domain Eukaryota; phylum Rhodophyta; class Florideophyceae; order Bonnemaisoniales; family Bonnemaisoniaceae; genus Bonnemaisonia; species Bonnemaisonia californica. Next base: position 6,553 of record JAUBNZ010001573.1, on the reverse strand, counting down.
TTCGAATAAAGTAAGGATTACACGCAGGAAAGAGGCAAGGAACCTGGTCGTCCGCAGCGGCCATGCTACGCCCGACGAGATGTGAGGGAGTGGTGTACGTCTGATATTCTGTGTACCCGAAATGCAATGTCCATACGTCCATGCAGACGAGCACATAAGCGCTCCGACCTCGAAGTCGCAGTTTCAGGCCCGCACATGGCGCATGCGGCAGAAGGCCGTACGGGGCTGAAACGGTGTTGCGTTTTTTTCTGGCAGCTATTTCCACGCCCGCTGGACAAAATTTCGGCACATCGCGCACTTGGTGCCACCACCGGCACGGCACGTGTCTCGCAAAGCATGCCTCTCGTCTGGCCCGCGCATTGTCCAGCTACGAGATGTCCTCATGCCAACGAACTCTCTTGTACGAATGCGTGCTACGCTTCGGTCCGCACTAGCGCCGGGTAACGCGCAGGCGCCAGCAAGAGGAACATCTTTGCAATCGCCGGCCCGCCGGTGCGCCGTCTGAGAGTACTACTACGCGTCGCATCCGATGCTTACGTTTGGCATACATTTCACGACTAGATGACTCTGCGGCCATGAGGCCATGACCCTCATCTCCCGGACAATGTCCACGGCTGGGACTCGCGTTTTCTATGTCTACGTCCGCTTTGTGTCCCCCTGTCGGGCCGGTTGCTGCCCTCGAAATTTCGTGCGTGCGGATGCATAAGCGTCGCATAAGCGTCGCCCCGATGGAGACGGCATGGTAGCCTTTTCTCTGTCTTCGCTTTTTCGTGCTACCTGCATCTTGAGGGCTCCAGGCGTCGGTTCTAGCCGATTGCAGGCCAATTGGCCATGCAATCTGACATTCATCGCCATTCCCCCTTGTCCACATGCTTCCCATCCATTGCTCTTTAGACGTGTCCTGCCATGTGGACCGCTGCCGCCGACGTCTTGTCTTATTACCTTCTTCCGCATTTGGGAGAAATATCGCCTTCTATCTCGCTTTGCACGAAGCAGACCTTTCTCTATTTTCAATTGTCATCCCCGGCTTGTATAGGCCGGGGACTCCGTGCCTTCTATTGCTCGGCGACTGCGAGCGTTCAAGAGCATAGCGTTCCGCAATGCAGCGCCAAGTTACGTTGTTGCTCGCAGCGTCGGTGTTTGTGCTTTTGGTCTCTGTTTCCACCACTATTTTCGTCGATGGCAAAGCAAATCCAGATCTCGCCTCCCAACATGGCTCCACAACTACCGCGAGCGAGCTCGTGCAAGCTTCCTTCCTGGGTCCCGGCGGTTTACTTTCAGGCCTGCTAGGGAACGGATTTTTCAAACCCAATGACCCATCAAAGCCGTTGGTGCTGCCACTTGCCCAGCGGCAGCAGTCGGCCTCGTCACGCGCGCCACCTCCCCCTCCATCAGCAGCTCTGGGTGCACCATCGCTAGCAGCGTCTCCGACACCTGTGGGAGCATCCATGGAAGCACCCGTGGGAGCACGCATGGAAGCACCCGTGGGAGCACGCATGGAAGCACCCGTGGAAGCACCCGTACAGGCACCAGTGGCTATGTTTGCGCCAGTGCCCGAAGCAGATAGTGCTCCACTCGCTGCACCTGCGCCTATTCCAGTGCCCGAAACCGGGGCAACGCCGGTAGCAGCGCTTGACGTCATGTCAACACCTGAAGGGGAGGTCACACAATCAAGTCGAGATCCACCTGGCAGCATCGAATCGGCCCCAGAAGAGACCGAAACGCCAAATGACAGTGAATTTCTTCTAGCAGGCTTCTCTTTTCCAGTAATGTCTGTCACGTCAGACTCATCCACCCCTTTGCCAACACCAACCAGTACCCAGACCCCCGTAACAACAGCCGCCACCACGACAGACTTCCCTGCGACCAGCATGACAACAGCAACTGAATTTCTAGCAACGTCCCAGCCCGCCACCACTCTCTTACTAGAAACCCTGGCAGAAGACGTCACGCCAGATCCTGCCAATACCACTGAGCCGACGTTGAGTGACCCTCAAGTTACCCCATCTCCTGCTGAGGTGTTGCCATCCTCAGAGGCGCCGTCTACGACTGAGACTGAGACGCCTACAATCTCAGCCACCAGTGAAGCCCCAGAAACCACAACCGCTATGGACCCTCTGGCAACCGCTGCCAGTACTGAGTCTCCAGCGAATGCGACCACTACTGAGGCTCCGGCGGCTGAGACCAGCACTGGGGCTCCAGCGACTGCGACCGCTACAGATGCTGCCACGACTACTGAAGAGACTCAGACGGCTGTGACCAGTACTGAGGCTTTGGGCTCCCCTAACACTGATGAGAATCCAACGACGTCATTTAGTACTGTAGCTGCGACGACGGCGGCGGCTCCCACCACCGCACCCACTACTGAGACTGCCGCGACCACTGCACCCACTACTGAGACTGCCGCGACCACTGCACCCACTACTGAGACTGCTACGACCACCGCACCCACTACTGAGACTGCCACGACCACCGCACCCACTACTGAGACTGCCACGACCACCGCACCCACTACTGAGACTGCCGCGACCACTGCAGCCAATGAGGCTGCCACAACCTCTGCCACTGTGGAGGCTCCTACAACCACGGCTAATACTGGGGAACCAACGCCTACTAACACTGATGTGACCCTCGATCCTATGACGACGGCGGCTCCCACGACCACAGGCAATACTGAGCCTCCAACAACTACGACGGCAACTGATGCTCCCACCGAAACGGCGGCTACTGAGACTCCGACTGCAATGGCCACCGCTGAGGCTTCCACCACGACCACTGATGCTCTCATGAACACCGGTAACACTGAGACCGCAACAACGATGGCCTCTACAAAGGCTCTTACCCCCACGTCCGCTACTGAGACCGCAACGACGACGGCCTCTACAGAGGCTCCTACCCCCACGTCCGCGACTGAGTCCCCGACGACCATGGCCGATATTGACGTTCCGGCGACTGCCAACGATGTTGAGGCTCCTTCGACGGCGGACGATGTTGAGGTTCCCACGACCACAACCGATATTGAGGCCCCCACAACCACGGCCGATATTGAGGCTCCCACGACAACGGCCGCTACTGAGGCTCTGGCGTTGACGTCTACTACAGAGGCTACCCCGAATACAATCAATAATGAGGCTCCCACGACGACTACCACTCCAATAACGACGGTCACCACAGAGGCCCCCACAACCACGGCCGATATTGAGGCTCCCACAACATCGGCCGCTTTTGAGGCTGTGACGACGACGTCTACCACAGAGACTATCTCGAATACAATCGATAGTGAGGCTCCCGCAACAACTACCACTCCAGTAACGACCGTAACCGCAGAGGCTCCCCCAGATACGACCGATATTGAGGCTCCCACGACGACGGTCACCGCAGAGACTCCCTTGGATACGACTGATATTGAAGCTCCCACGACGACGGCCACCGCAGAGACCCCCTTGGATACTTCCAATAATGAAGCTCCCTCGTCGATCAGTGATGTTGAGGTCCCCATGACGACCAGTGATAATGAGCTTCCCCCGACAACCGACGATATTGAGGCTACCACGACGACCAGTGATACTCAGGTTCCCAGATCGACAACGATAACCGAGGCCCCTACCACGACCGACGATATTGAGGCTCCCACAACGACCGATGATATTGAGGCCCCCACGACGGCCGATGAGACTGAGGCTCCCACAACGACCGACGATATTGAGGCTCCCACGACGAACGACGATACTGAGGCTTCCACAACGACCGACGATATTGAGGCTCCCACGACGAATGACGATACTGAGGCTTCCACAACCACCGGCGATACTGAGGCTCCCACGACGAACGACAATACTGAGGCTTCCACAACCACCGGCGATACTGAGGCTCCGATTGCAATAACCCCCACTGAGTCTCCCAAAACTGCAGGCGAGATTGAGACTCCAACGACCCCGATCGCCACAGAGACCCTGGCACCTATTATAGAGGCAACCATGACGACACATGCTGGTGATCCTCCCAACTCAGATCAGAATACTGTTGGACCAGTCCCGATGAAATCCGAGGCTCCAGTGGGCAGTAATGTGGAGGCTACACCTGCAACCACAGTCTCAGAACCGATTATTTCCACAGCACCTATCGTAATATCAACTACTGTAACACCTGCAACCACTGTATCAAATGTTCAAGAGGAGAGAGACAGTTTTGCTACAGCCACTGGTACTATCTCTACAACTGCTATCTCTGACAGTAGTAGTCCCGCCATTGGCATTGCTTCATCAAACTCTGACGGTTTAGATAATACTGTCGCAGTAGCCGGCGCTTTAGAATCTTTTGCGGAACCCACTCCATCAGCAGAGGTCATTTTTGAGGATGAAGAATTAATCGATTCTGAGGAACCTTCTTATATTGCTGATATGGAAGGTAATGGTTACTCTGAACCATCTACTGTTGCAGAAATGGTTGATTTTGAGGAAGATGGTAGGACTGAGTTTATCCCGAGGAGTCCTGGTCGCCCACCTGTTCAGTCAGATAACTTACGATCAGGTTTGCAGGTTGACACCTCCACAGAAGGACTTAGTGAAGGACCGAACAAGCCAATCGATGAAGATAAGAATCCAGAAGTGGGTGCTGAAAAAGATTTTTTGGAGGGGCTCGCCCCAGAAGCCAGCCAAGAAGCTGTTATCTCCGACGAGTTTACACTCGGGGCCTCAGGTCAAAACGAAGCTGTGGGCACTCTGGGTAATATTGGAGGTATCATTTTGCCATTACAAGGTAATGATGAACCTGAGGCAAGCCCTGAAGCATTGCAAGAAGAGGAATCTCAGAGTTCACCTTCCATGCAAGACGTCGTTGGCTCAATCTCACCGAGCGGGGTCCAATACGTATTTGACTCAGTCATTTCAGGAGGTACGGAGGATAATGAAGACGAAGACTCATTCTTGGATCTAATTCCTGCCGAAAGTGAGGAACCTGTCCTTGAACCCGAAGAAACTGTGGGGGAGCCTTCTCCAGTGGTGGTATCTGATATTATGGATGGGTTGCTTCCGCCCGTTGACCCGAGGGAAAATTTAATCGGAGGCCTGGAAGATGCCGCAAATGTTGATGAGATTGAGGCTTCTCCAGAGGAGCTTGAGGCTTCTCCAGAGGATGAGATCCTACCTTCGGCGGACCCTGTTGAAAGTTCTTTGGAAGTAATCGTCAGCCAAGCATCGACGATTTCCACTGAGGAAGTAAATGTGGTGATTCGCGATTTGCTTGCTTCTGTTTCCAAAATTGATGAATGGGCAATTAACAACACTATTGAATTGTTTGAGGATTCTGGAGGGCTTCTTGTTCCTAGTATTCGTCAAACTGGACCAAACTTGCGTGAAAATATGACCCATCACGAGGTAGGACTGGGCATTAATTGTAAGGAAGATGAGGACTGCAGTAATGCTGTTAGCGTCGCTAAAGAGTATATTCGCGATGGACGTATGGATGAAGATCTGGGATTGCGTGATTTCAGAAATGTAACTGTGACAGTGAAGGGAGAGAAGGGTCGAGAGAGGAACGTTGTCGAAGGTGGTGTCGGCAGAAGTGGTTTAAGTACTCGTGCACTCGTTGGTGTCGCTATCGGGGGCATTGGAATGGTCGCTCTCGTAGTGCTCGGGGCTATTTTTGGCAAGAAGCACATCCGTAGAAGAAGTGATGAAGATTATGATTATGACGCCGAGCGTGGAGTACCGCATGTTGGACGGGGCGGAAGTGCTCGTGGTAGACAGGATACTGGCCAAACAGGCGAGACATTTCTGATCAGTACCTTTGGCGGATCTCCGCAGAACTCTGGTAGAATTCCTTGGATGAATGAGACGGCACATGGACCGCGCGGTGTACCAGCAGGTGTTAGTGTTAACTCCTTCATTTCTGTGGGAACAACCGGTTCTGATGAGCGGAGGACGAACAGTATGTCGATGTATCGATTTGATGAAACAACATCGTCTTCATCTGGGTCTGAATTTGATGATTTACATATTGATGATGCAACGTCAGGCACACGTGGCTCATGTTCCTATACAACTGGTAGTGACGTTTCTTCTGTGCTGCAGTGACGTGTTGTTATTTATCAGTTGTGATTCACGACCATACAACATCTTTGTGTATAAACAAGCCTAACTCTTTCCCTCTGTGAGCTTTTTGATATAGCGTTTTAGGTGCAGCTTGTAATAAAGATACGTGTTATCTACTTTAACCACGAGGGATGGTTTCACAGTAAAATAGTCGAGTGTTACTTTTTTTGACTGGTTGCAATCTCACCTCGAAAAAGCTGTCGTCTTTCGCGCCTAGGCCGAAGTTGACTTCATTCAGGCATTTTGCATTTGTATCTAGAGGTCAAAACCAGTTCCTAGGGGACTGCCTCCTCACACTGGCGTTAGAAAATATCCTGCTATAGAATTGCCGATATGACCACTGTATGTTTGTGATGTCGCGTAGCTAAATGTAAATACGGGTAACATACACTGGCGCTCGTAACTATAAGACACCCTGCCAATTTGCAAGTTTGGTATGAAATATTATATATTTTTAAATA
>JAUBNZ010001572.1:0-11065 GCA_032355485.1 Bonnemaisonia californica | reverse complement strand
TACAATAATATATACGCATCTAATAACAAGCGAAAAAACCTCCACTAAACAGACAGCCCCTGTTCTTTCAGTACTCGCAGGGCAGCAGCCGTTCCATTCCCGCCTGTTAAGACAGGTTCGTGCCACGCGTTAATCTAACATCGAGCACACGGCGCTTGCGTGCCATATTCCGTGCCACGGAATCCAGTTAATACCGGCCGTAACTATAATTCGTAGTGTACAGTGCTGCACTGTCGTCAGTGCGTCAGTAAAGCAACCCTCTGTTCGTAGCTAGTTCCCATTTCGGTACATACGAAGTTAATAATGATAAATATCCATATCATTATATCAGAGTGGTGTGGTACAATATGAACGCTCCGGCTACACTACAGAAGAGCACATTTGCAACAGATCCAATAGTAAGCCTCTCTTTCTGACAATCAACATGCTGACGTTCACTTCAGAAAGAAACACTTCAAAAATTGAACCCCAGAGGCCAGCATCGCAAAGAACGCTTTACGCATACAAGGACCTTGTTTCACACATTTTCGCCTGGTTTTCATTGCTGCGACACCTTTTTTAACTGGCGACAGCCCAATTAGCCCTAAGTTTAACGCAACGAACAGGTCACCGCTCTCCACAGACAACTACCAACTGCACCAAAAATGTCTTCATCTCCACACCCGGTTCAAATTTTGCAAATAGTTTTTATGTGCTTTGCTGCCCAGCAGTGCCGCATCATCCTCTGCTTTTTCGAGTGGGCTCTGTAGTGTTATTGATGAAGACATGTTCGCCAGGTTGAGACATTCTGAGCCTATTCTCTACCAATTGAACGCGGGTTACGAATCTGGCTGCTGCGTAGTTGCCATCGGTTTGCATTGTCGATACTGCTATGCTTCGCTTTGGGTACTTCTGTACAGTATGCATGCTTTGCTCCGTTTCATAGCGCATTTCAATTGACAAACTCACCTTCACTATCAACTCTTCTTCCTCTCATGCAACACTGCATTCTGCTTCTCCTCTACCACATCACTGACGCGTCGAGAATTTTGACACCAACAATATAATATATAAGAACGCAAGTCGTTGTAACTGCAGGACCCCGACACAAAGAAAGCACCGAGGTATTCAAATCGGCAAGCAAACCGTTCAGCCATCCTCTTCATCTCAACATATCCTATTTTGAAGTACTGTTTCATTTCTCATCTTCGCAAGTCAAAGGTTGTCTTCCTTGTTCCCTATACTTACAGAATGTCTAACTCAGGAACTCAAAGTTATCCGCTGCCGAAACCGAAGATCAAGCTCAACCCAAAGGACACTGTGAAGATTACCAAAGCAGCGAACCGCCCGACACTGAATGAAGGTACCAGCGCTACCTTTCGTGGAGGAAATCCGTGCTTTCATTCCAAATCTTCTTATTCTGGTGGAGCATACTGGACTTTATCCCAAGGCCAAGTCGGCACATGCAAGCCTTCGGGGAGCCCTTTCCTTCAAAAGCAGTCTCTCGCTTCAAGAGAATCGCCTCGCATTCCCCATGCCACGACGAACCAGGATTTACGAAAGGACTCCAACTTTTCGGCCCAACCCTCAATTGACACGATACCACGATCTTATAGAATGATGAATGGGAGGGGTTCGACTATTCCTCGCCAAAATGACTCAGAACTTTTTCTATCTCCGGCTGCCACCCGGGGGCGTTTTCTTCGTGGCCACAACGGACATGGGGGGCTTAGCCGTCCCTTGTGAATGACGAAGTCGTGACTCCTTATCTTTGATTATCTATTTGCTGCCAATCACAGAACAATGCCCGGAAAACGAGCAAGCAAGGACTGACAACATGGGATTGGATTGTAACAATTTGGTTGGGATAAGTATAACTTTCTTGGAAATAAAGTGTTTTGTATTGATCTGTATTATTCAGAAGGGTTCTGAGAGGGCTCCACAGAGACCTTGGGCAACTGAGGCGACAAAACATGAAGATGCATATAGCAATTACTTAGTAGAAAGGGGGAGCGTTCTCACCGATCGATTTAGGTAAGCTCCTCTTTTAGGACATTTAACTTGCTCAAATGGAACTCCCCTGTTGATTTACTCCTTACCATAGCACCTTGCTCCGTCGGAGCATTGGTATGCAACGAGAGACATGCTGAAAAGGGATTTGAGAAACCATTTATTATTCGCTCCAAACGTACTGGATACGCTGCAACTGCCTCTGAGATAAGGAAGAACCTGAGGCGTTCAATTTTTTCCAAGGTATGAAAAGACGCATTACATAAAAGGGTGATCTCAAACAGTCCTTCCTGAGGTGAGTTGGAAGGGAAGATGCCTGTGCAGTAACAGCAGGTAGCGGGGGGGTGCATCGCTGTTTTTGCCCAATTGAAATGGTACGACTTGTCGAGGATACTAATTGGGCACCGGAAAACACGGCGGCTTGTTGCCTGCCTCAGCAAGAGCAAACGGAAAACATTGGGTTTGTGGAGTCGTTTAACACAAACAACTCTCCATCGTGAGTGCACTCAGTGGAGTCACACCTGCTCAACCGGGTCCACACTGCAGCATCTGGTCAGTTCGAAAACGATCCACACGCAACTAAAACTCAATTAAAAATATGTGACATATGATGCTTCCAATAACGGACTCAGTGTTCTATTGCCCAATACAGTATAGCCGCAGTGTCAGTAGCATAGATAGCTGTAGAACTCAGAAACGATACTAAACTACTGTACCCTTGCGAAGGTTATGGGACAGCATTTTCTTGACGACATTATTAATAAGTTAACTCCTTGAACGTGGCTTGCTTCGTCAAACAAACGAACGTTCCGCTACCTCTGTATACCCATCTACTTTACCATAACATGGCAGATAGGGAGATGAAAATATTATTTTCAAATTATACTTTACTGTATGCGAGGGATTCTATATACTAAATATCCAGAAAAGTTTATGAGGTGACTTTTTAAGAAGTCCAGTGCAATGTGAATCCTCGTCTGGCGGACTTCTGTCTACAACTTTCAAAAGAGAGTTTTTTCACGTATGATACTGGAATATACCACTGTAGATAGATACCATCCATACTTTGTCCAATGCTTCTACTAATCTGAGTTTTAAAAAAATCCTTCTACTCATTTTGAGTTTAAAAAAATGAGTAGCAGGACTGGCAAGGGGTGAGCTGAAAACTGGAGCAAGAACAGCCGCACATTACCATGGATAAATGATATACCAGGGCAAAGCGTTGAAAGGCTTTATCCTGATATATCAGTTACGAAACATTGACTATCTTTGAAGATAGAGAGGTGAATTGGTTTTTTGTATTAAGTGCGTACTGGGGGGCTGCCCCTACAATTGAAGGTTCCAAGGGAACCCCTTTTGTCCTGGTATAGTATATACCCTTGGTACCCCTGGATATATATCGGTAACCTAGGGGATGTTATGCTGTTCCCGCTCCCAGCCCTGGCCCTGTAAGTGAAACTGACCAATATCGCTGACCATTCGGGGCGCGTACTGTAAGGCACTCCAAAAACAAGGGGCCTCCAAAGCGCCTGTTCTCATTAAGTAGGGCATGTTGCACTCCAAGAATACACCCCAGTGATACACTCCCATGAAAAGGGCCAAACTTCCCTTCATAGAATCGTATGCAAATAAAACCCACGGGGGAACGCGCCGTGGCCATGGACCGTGACAGGTTTTACTTAACAGATCAAATCTGAAAAAAGTGAAATCATACTTGATAAACTACCGTATCAGAAATGCCCATAGTTCTCAATCTAGAAAAGTGACCAACCACATCCTTGAGTAAGGTACTGGTCAAAGGCCACAGAAGGAGCTGCACAGATTTCCCAGAAGTTACCCTTCCAAACACTTCCGATGAAATGAATCGCACAGATATTCGATGCGCATTCTCTTTTTTTAAAGCGGCCCAGATGAAGCATGGCTTTTACTTTACTTCTATATGCGACTAATCTACTTTTTTGAACGCTTCTCACCAAATCCTGGATTGAACCAGTGCCCCTGGGGGGCTGGATAGAAGGCCCCTCTAACTTGCCCGACTTGTCATTGTGAAGTACTGGTAATGTTGTCACTGTTTTCTTCTTGATATGGATCGCGATATGCAGCCTATCTCAGCATAGAGCGACATAATTCCTATTTCTACGATGATGAGGGAAAATTTTCAAAGCCAGAAGTCGTTAGTAGTAGTTGAAAGATTATTCTTCTGACATCTTCTAGAGGGTCGAAGCCCTCCCAGATTAGGCATAGTATTATATTTATTACTAAATCCAACTATGGCATGTTCAACTGTTTGAGCACCGGCCCCGGCCCGGAATCGGAAGATAGTATTCTTAGCGTATTTTCGTTGTGATTTCATATCTTCTGGGGTGTCACATGTACTCTGATATACATAGCATAATTACACATCCACATCAAAACATTTCAATTATTTCCAAAGCTTCTGACAGAGATACTTTACCAGTCAAACGCTACAAGGTGAGCAACGCTCATATTCTGTGATCTGGAAAGGAAAGGGACGTGCAATTATTTTTCTACCGCTTCCTGTTGGATATACATTCCATTAAGGAGATATGTGTGTGCTACCCCCATAGTCAAGTTGGGAGGACCAGACAATGGATAACATGGAAACGGTTATTAAGATTGTAAGGTGAATAATGATTCTCTCTTTTGTCGGATTGGAAAATAGAAAGCAAGATCGTGAGCTCTACAGGACATGCGGTGGGTACGTAGATCTATTCGGCATGAGATATGGCCTTTTCTAGACTTGATGAAACCAAGTATATGAGAATAAGTGAAATTAACTTTAAAGAAGGCCTTCCACACATGCCCGTGAGGATCATTAGGTTTCAATGCCAACCCAATAATAGGAGATTACTTTCCAGTCTAGACTGCATTCTACTCCACATTCAGCTTGCAGGATGGATAGTAGGAATATCCGTTACCCGCTTTTATGGGCATTTTCAACTGTTTTGCGTCCATGAATCATCCAGTTTGGTTCATTTTTTCTTCGATGAATCAATATCATACTTATCTTACTACATCTACAATAGCAACAATGTGATAGACTGTAGTGCATACTGTAGATGCGTGAGAAAGTACTCTCATAGATTATGAGTGAGAATACAAGGAATGTATACATTAGCACGACGTGTAGGATACAGGGTTCCATACAAAATAAACGATTCTTTCTGATATCTTTGCTATCCCCATACGTGCTTTTGCACCTTGGAAGAAAATGTTTTAAGTGCTTTTGCACTTGCACCTTAGAATTGCACCTTAGAATATTTTCTTCCATAACTGATATTGGGCAACTTATTGTGCAGTATAGATGAACTCTGAGCTGTACATGGTTTATGTCACTATGCGGGAAATACTAACATAGAGGCCAGATTTTTTTGTATCACCCCGTAGAATGGTAGAATTATATTCTCTAGTGGAGTATGTGCACACTGAGTCAATGCGCCAAGTTGCTTCTCTGTCTGCTCCAATAAACCCTTATTGCATCAACATATCAAGCCAAGAGAAGCATTTATTCATCAATAGCATTCTTTAGGTTCCATGAAAAATAATCCCCCTTTTCTGAATGGCCTAAATATGGTTTATACACTAGGCGAACCCACATGTTTGGTTCGCGATATGTATGCTCTGCTAACTAATTTCATGGAATCCTGCAGTTTCCCTGCAACACAGTGATCTTCTACATACTACATACTGCCAAAATTCCCCCCTCAGGTGATTATGAAATGCTGCTGTAGCAGATGTCAGTATGCAGAGGTGGCAAAAGTTGGGGGGTAGCTACGGTATATACCTTCTATACTAGATACAACCCATCACAAGCTCCTCATCTACTGTAGATACATGGCTCTAAAATATGTCCCAACGATCATTTTTATCTGGAAAATCTGGCATTAGAAAAACTGAACTGAGCTTGAGGAGGGCACTTATTCTGGTTTCTCGAAGTTTTCAAATAATATGCTCTACGTGAAGTTCGTACTGTATACAGTACATAAGCTAGACAGAACAGTAAAGAACCGTGAATATTACAACGAAACGTGAAGGAGGAGATACTTACGAACTGAGCTGCAAACATCAAGGTATTGATGATTGGTTGTAAGCCCACATATATTGAGAGATTGTGATTGGCCACTCTCTAAGATACAGCCATGACTGGCAATAGGATTCCATTGGACATCACTATGAGCTCGTTGAACTACACGTGTACAGCAGGGCATGGCAAGTGGTAACATAATCAGGCCCTATCGAAATGGAGGGAAAGTGGTCACGGGTTTTTGGCTAATCAAAACGCAACCGCCGTCGATAAATCAACGCGTTACCGGATCCTTTCTGAACGAGAGGTTTTGGGGGCCGGACGGTCTGAGTTTCGCTGTATCATATCGAACAGAACGGCCTGTCTGGGAGCGGTCCATTTACCCGCAATACTGGTCCCTTAGAATATTAGTGCAGTCCGGACAGCTGTCCAGAGGGATGCGCCTCGTGCGCCACGTGTAGTAAAAGGGATCAGCTGACATGGCAAGGGTTAAGTTGTAGAACGGGCGACCGGTGTGCGGTCTTGGAAGAAGAGACCAGCGCCAAGATGAACAAGATTACGAGAGAGGTGTGCGGCGACCTTAAATTTGACGTAAACTAGCGGAAGAGGAAGAGGGCGAGAAGGAGGAGGGCAGTGTATATGGAGATACTTACCAATGCAATAATATATGGATGAGCGCTCATGGGATTTTCGGATGTGAGATTGGGGCGCGACGATATTTCAGGAGGGCATCCATATGGAGTGTGACTGGAGTGTACAGCGACGTAGATTTTAGGAAGGCGTTTGGACTAACTAGAAGGGCACTTAGCAAGTTGGCGGATAAGATCCGCCCTTTGAGGCCAACCCATGAAGAAATGGGGATAATATAAAGAAAGGGGTTTATTGATGGGGAGACCTGTCTGAATACTTCGTAAGGATAATGGGCGGTGGTTCCGATCTGGAACTCATGCTCATTTTCAAGATGGCTATTCCGACGATTTATCTGAGTTTAAAAGAGGTTTGGATGCAGTACTGGACGTTATATCGTTGAAGGGGTTTCCGATGGGGACAGAAGAGGATACTATTGAAAATCTAACTCGCCTGTCAGTAGTATTTTCTACTTCGCGGAGAATACCTAGCCCCTTCCACGGGTGTGTGGGACCGTTGCACTGCATATCTGTCAAAGATCAAGAAGCCGAAAGAAGAGTATAAAACCTCGTTCTTATTGCCGTAAGGGGTACTATAAGTTGCCTGTGAAGACCCTCGTCGAAACTAAATGCAGTTTTCTGTCTACTCGTCTATGTGTGTCGAATATAAGCATGATTCTCTTGCTTTTTATTTGCCAATTTTATGTCGTGCTTTAGAAGAGGAGTTGTTGCCAAGAGGCTTTTGAATACTAGGAGATGAAGCGTACCAATGTACCGAATCGCTAACCAAGTCTTTTCCGCCTCCAATACTTGGCATATAAAAGGATTCTTTTAATTTTTCCTATCAAATCTGAGGGTTCCGATAGAACAAGCGTTTGGAATAATGGTTGCCCGTTAGGGAGTCCCATAGAGTCTGCTGTTCTATTAGCTTCCGACGAACACGCAATTGTTTGCGCTGCTCTGAAGCCACAAAACTATCGTATTGATAGCAAAGTGCCTAATGAAAGAGCCCCCCTAAAGTAGGTGCGCCTGATCGAAGAAACATGGAGGTTAGATGTGGGGAGTAATATGCGACCAAGAAAAATCTGATTGTTTCGAAGGGAGGAAATGGGTGAAGGAAGAGGAATCTAGCGGAGCCCGACTTGCAGCAGGAGAGAGTTCTTTGGGTGCAAGAGCTAGGTCTCACGAGAACAGTACATCGAAGGAATTAGTTAGCGTTGTATGTTCATTTTTTCTCAGCTGCGAAAAATGTTGTGGGGCATTGCCCAAATGGAGTTCGGATTAAGCGTGAATTTATTTATTTTCTGGGGTCTATTTCACCAACGTAGATTTTTAATGGAAATCGATAAGGCTGTACAAGGCTCTTGCATTTTCGCTGATCTCATTCACGAAATTGTGGAGTCTTAACGTGGATGTGTATGTTGCGAGGGTGAAAGGCTAAAGTGGGTACGTAGAACTAAGATTTAATGTTTCCAGCGGCATCGTATTAAATACTCTGTTGTTGTTACCATTTAATTTGTGAAAGGTGTTGGTTGAGTCATTTTTACCACCCGCGAGAGATTCTGCTGGAGTATTTTCATTGCAGAAAGGGCCCAGGCGGCAGACTGTAGTTATAAAAGCACCATTATGTTATTACGCACCCTCCGGAGAACTGAGGTTGCGTCTACAAATCCTAGTTACCTCTCGGTAGCAGCCTTGCAAGAGCGTGGTAGAGCGACTACTGTGTGGAGTTGAGGACAAGAGACACGCAAGGGTGTGTGGGATACCAGAGTATCCTTTACCTGTTCTGAGAGGATACCTCGTGACTGTGCGGGTACTGGGTCACGCCAGTGCAACGAATCTACACCTGTTGGCAGCACAAGTGGATGGTTGATAGGTTGGGCGTTCCGCGCCCTCCCAGGAAACCAGAAGGGGGTGACCGATAAGATGAGGGAATTCCCGCACAGTGGGACGTCCAAGGAATGGGTCTGAGGGAAAGAGACGGGAACCACTCGGACTGTCGAGCTAGTTTTGGCTAACCTGTACCGTTTCTACCCTTAACTGGGGTATAGCGCAAGTATAGGCGCAACCACAGTTACTCCACGGGTCGTAATACCGTGGAGAAGTCGGGAGGATGAGAGTTCTAGGAATAAGCTGTCCCGGGGTCGGCACGGTTGGAGCTCGAAAATTTGGGGGTAGGGCACTCGGTTGTTGGGCTCACGTGGCTAACCTAGCCTGTTTGTCCCTCCTGGAGGGGACAATGCAGTACTGAGGCGCAGAAACTGTTACTTCCCGGGTTCTTAGGCCTGGGAGGATCCGAGCACTTGGGACCTTCCAAGGACAGACTGTCCTGGAAACGGGTTGAACTTGAGGTTGAGTCGTGCCGTCCCGTTTACGTGGACGACGACGAAGGAATGTGTTGAAGGGAGGGGAACGCGAGGACTGAGAGCCAACGGAAGGGCTAACCTACCCCGTTTCTACCCACTCGTGGTTTAGAGGGCGGAGGTAGACGCGGATGTCTCTGTTCACTCCAAGTTGAAAATCAAGGGGGTTGCCTCGCCAACCCGTTTATTCTTTGGGCCGCTCCGATAATCGGAATGGTATTTATACGCGTTTTAGATAATTTATCCCCTTAAAATAATTAATAAAAGAAAAGTTTCAAATAAGTCTCATTAGCCATTTAGTCTGCTACCTTGGAGCCAGCTGAGCCTCATTGGCTAGCACAGGATTTTTAGGTGCCCATCTCTCGGACGGCCGAGGTACTCATTTGTTTTAAAATAATCAAAATTTTAGGCCACCCTTGGGGGTGGCTGTCGCGATCGTAATTGTTCGCATAAAGTTAGCAATTCACACTACCCGAATATCGGGTAGGTTAAGATGCGGTTATCACACCATCACGAAAGATGGTGGTGTGCAGTAGCTCCGGCATTTTTAGGCTAATCAGGGTATTCCGTCCAAACAGCATCCGCAGTGGGATGATGGTATTTAGTGCAATTAACCTACACGATTACCGACAGTGCTGACAGTAGTGGGTAAAATTAATACACCCCTCCCTACATAGGGAAGGGTGGTTTATTACAGTACGACCCCAAGACTGCACCCTACAATGGAGTTTACATATATCTTCGGTATCAGTAACCCCTGCAGTGACTGACAAGGCTTACAGTAGTACTTCACCGAGTACACCCCTCCCTATTACAGGGAGGGGTAGTTTCTTACAGCAGTACCGTCCTTTCGGTTACTGGTTAGTGTATTGTCAAACTTATATCCCTCGTACTCAGGGATAGTGTCTATTGGCTCGACACCGCCTTACAGTGGGGTGTCCTAAAATATTCAGTAATGCCCATTAATTCCTTCCTTATTTCGGGCCGCCTTCCTCAATTCCTCACCCCAATTTTGGGTGAATTACCGTGTCTAACGGTGGGATTTAGCACCGTTGGACAAATATCATTCTCGCCCAAGTGGCGAGGGAACGTTGTCCGGCCAACTGATGACTTCGTCTGTTCCACCAACCAACCCGTCAGCTAATTGCGTAGGTGGAAGAGACAGGCGACCCTTCCAAGGGGAGGGTCGCCCTGGTCTAATTAGTGCCTCCTTCGGGGTACTACAACCATATCTGTGGAGACCTCTTCATCAGGACGCCTGATCTCTCCCAGTTGTAAGCAAAAATCCAGGCATTGTATGGGGGACACAGACCGACCGTCCCTTTCCAACGGGGAGATGTTAATACATTTTCCACACGGCTGTGCATGCCATATTCGTCCTAGGCGTTGCGAACTTCGTGGGCTGGGGGGCAAGCTTCCGCTATTCGATGAAGTGTCGGAAGTTGTAGAGGGGTATGCTAAGAATAAGAGGTTGTTCGCTACTGGAGTTATAGGATTATTAAAATAAAATCCACTCATGACGGTAATATTGAGTTGTATGCACCTGAGGATCCTCAGGCGCATACACCCCAATAGAAGAGTGTAATACACTCTTCGTCAAAAGGAGGAGAAGGAAGATGATGAGGCATTCTACCTCGGCATCCTATCTCGCACCTTCCGAAGTAACTTGATTAGTCAATATATCCCGTTCCGTAACATAATCAGATTCCTCGCACATGCTAGATCCACACACTACTTCGACATCAATATGATTCTTTTCTCCGAACCCTATTGTGGGACAAAAACCACTACCAAAAACTAGGGGGGTCGAACACGTGACCACGAGGACAACCTCAAGCGCGAGCGATGGACGCGTGGCAACACAGTGGACAAAGCTCGGCCACGTGGCAGACGTGGGCAACGAGCGAGCGCGCACGCGACTGTAAGCTAGCTTACAGTATTCCCTCGACACCCTTCGTGTTGCACCGGTGCACCTCTCAGGGCACCGGTGCCCAGCCCGGCTCCAGACAGTAATGGCATGCACTAGGCAGCACTACAGTCAG
>JAUBNZ010001571.1:0-11069 GCA_032355485.1 Bonnemaisonia californica | reverse complement strand
TGGACTACCGTCGGCTCAATGAGCTGACGGTGTCCGACGCCTATCCGTTACCACGGATGGATGATTGCATCGACTCACTGGGCGATGCAAACATCTTCACGACTATCGACTGCAACTCCGGCTACTGGCAAATACCAATAGCTGAAGCTGACAGAGATATGACAAACTTTACGTCCCACATGGGGACGTACCGCTTCTTACGCCTCCCATTCGGCTTGAAAAATGTTCCGGCAACCTTCCAACGCGGCATCGACATGATATTGTCAGGGGTGCGTTGGCAGACTTGCCTCATTTACTAGGACGAATTCATAGTGTTCTCCCGCACAACGGGAGAACATTATGAACACGTCGATGAAGTCCTCTGCCTCCTGCCTCCCGCCAGGGTGATGCTGAATCTGGCTAAGTGTCAATTCTTCACGACACGCGTAGATTACATGGGGCATGTAGTGCTACCCGGTAAACTCTCCACAGAAGACATCCACAAAGAGACATTCCCGGAGACACCCACGCAGAAGAGGTCCTTGTTGGGAAGCTGTAATGTGTTCCGCCGCTTTGTTCGCAGTTTTGCGAACAAAGCGCGGCTAATAAAGAGCATGCTGCTGAAGGAGCTCTTGACGAACTTCGGCAAAAGTCCCCCAACTGCTGATCAGCTTGAGGCTTTTGAAACCCTCCAGCAAGTCTTCGTCAAACCACCCGTGTTGGCCTTACCCAAAGTGGGTAAGCCTCCTACATGGTGGATACAGACGCTTCCGCGTACCAAGTCGGCTGCGTCTTGCTTCAAGAGCAAGACCCAGAGACTTGGTCACCAGTCGGATACTGGTTGCGCACGCTTAACCCCGCGGAGCGAGGATACTCTCCGACCGAGAGGGAGTGCCTCGCGATCTTGTGGGCAGTAAACACTCTCGGCCTGTAACTCTAGCGCACAAAGTTTGTGATCCGAACGGATCACAACGCTTTGCGTTGGCTCATGAGCATAGAAGACCCAACAGGCCGTCTCATCAGGAGGAGGTTGACTCTCCGAGTTCGAATACACAATTGTGTACCGAACAGGAAGAGTGCACCAAGTACCCGATTCCCTGTGGCAAGTCCCCACGAAGAGTCTCGACGACAAACCATTGGAAGGTGAGATCCCTTGCCTTCTACTACCTCAAGGGGAAGGAGAAGGCCAAGCGGAAGTCATTGACCTCATGATCGATGATGAGGCCGAGGAAGAGGATGTCGCTCTAGACTTCTTCGACCCCTACCGGGCGAGAGCACCGGAGGGGACCGAGATGTCAGAGGGCACCGGAGTCCCACTACTCGCTATAACGGTTCCGTCATACCTACCCATCACTGGGCAGGAGTGGCGGACCGAACAGGCAGAGGATGAGTACTGCGCGAACATCGTCTCCCGATGGTCGTCTACTTCAGACTCTGCATTCTTCGAGGACGAGGACGGACTGCTTCGTCGAAACTCCCCTCTGGATGGTTCCATCTAGATGGCCGTGCCGAAGAAGATCCGCCCTCGCCTACTCGGAATGACCCACCGCAGCGTCCTTGCCGGTCACCCAGGGCAGACCAGAAGTAAGAGAAGTTACATTGCTCGTACTACTGGCCTTCCATGGCTGCCGACGTCGCCGCTACAGTCGAAGACTGTACTACTTTTGCGCAGAACCTCTGGCAATTACGAAAGCGGTTTGCGACGCTGAAGCTCTTTTCGGAAACGAAGCCGCTCTAAGATGTTGTGATCGACATCCTCGGGCCGCTTACTAAGTCAAATAAAGGTAACGAATTCCTTTTGATCATCTCCTCCCGGTTCACCAAGCCGACCCAGGCAAGCTCGATGAGGACAATAACAGCGTATCATGTGGAAGTCACCTTTTGCACCCATTGGATGTACAATTACGGCCCGCCCAAGGCGCTGTTATCACATAACGGCCTGCAGTTCAGTGCCAAGTTCTTCAAAGCAGTCTGCCTGGAACTTGGCACTAATAACTTGTTCACCACAGCACACCATGTGCTAACTAAACGGAAGAATGAGCGGTTCAATAGAACACTGCTCAACGTGCTCCGTAGTTACGTCGTTGAACACCAGAAGGATTGGTAAATATAGGAATATGCTTTGACATACGCGTACAACACCCATGTCCACAGATCGACCGGGACAACACCTTTTGACCTGGTGTAGAGTCGGCCGCCTCCCGATTTTTCGTTGCCCCATTCGGTTCTCCGAAGGGCAAGACCAGACGCCAGCACGAAGTCGGACTTCATCGCTCGCCAATCAACGGCGATCGAGGAAGCTCGCTCTTGGCTTGCGCAGTCGCAGGCACGCACAAGCATGACTTCGACAAGAGGATACGGGAAAGAAAGCGGATGTTCCGGGAAGACGACTGGGTCTTCCTGGAAACATTGGAGCTCCCTAAGTCCTTATGCCAAGCTGACGCCGCTCGCGCAAGTTCCCTTCAGGGTCATCAAAGCCTCTCGCCGCACCTTCAAGATCGATCTTGACGCTGTGGTGGAGAAGTTAGGCATTGACCAAGTGACTACCGCGTCTCGACCTGCTGACATACCCGCCTCCTCTATCAGCAATGACGCTGATAGGGGATGGGGTATGCCAGAGTCGGAGGCAAGCAGTGCCCACACACACAATGGGAACCAGCGCTCACTTCCTCGATGGGAGAAGGGAGCGGGGAACCCAACCCTCCGATGAAGAGGAGTTCTTCGTCTAGAAGCATTTTGCTTACGACAAGGACGAAACGGAGGAAGGGCTGGAGTGGTTCCAAGTTAAGTGGACAGGATATGAGGACCGCACATGGACTCTCCGTGAAAATATAACGGAGGAGGTGGTGTCGCGCTTCTTCCGCAAGCCGAAGAAGACGAGCCGCTCCCCGGAAGTCCGATAGCTAACAAGACACCCCGGACACACACCTAGTAGCGGGCGCCCGAGGGGAAGGCGGATGAATGGCCTCGTAGAAGAGAAGAGGATGCACCACAGGCCTCCAATAAATAGTAAGGCCTGTGGTTCCCCCTCGCTCGCCTGACCAAAGGGAAGGCAACCAGGTAAGTCGACCCAGACCCACGGACAAGTTGGTGGACATGGGTAACTCAAGGGCGCCCGTAGTTCGGAAAGCTGATGATTGGTGAAGCGAGAAGGTTCCGTGGCCCTCGACCCTCTCGGACGAACCGGCCGCTGGCGGTAGAAGAAGGGTGACACCTAGGTCCCACCTCATATACGTGGGACCAAGGCGTCATGACCCAGATAAACGACGGCACACGCGCGAGGGGATGCTTATGTATGCGGCTGTTCCCGCCGGACGCTCGCCAACATGGCGCGCGCACGGAGGGACACGCAAACGGCGAAGAGAACACGTCACACCATAACCCTCGACCAGGGCGGGTGTACCCACAGCTGGGGCAACCACGATGGCTGTGGGAGGTTAGACGCTTTCTCACGCGATGGACGCAGACGAGGGACACTGCAGACCTCCCAGTACTGGAAGGCCTGCAGTGACCCGAGTCCGAGAGGTAACGGAAGGAAACGAGAGAGGCGACCCAGACCTACCAATGAAACGGTAGGCCTGGGCGCCTCGTGGCCGGCAAACGTGCCGCGGGACGCTAGTTGGTTCGGGTCGTGTGTGCGGGGCTGAATGGGAATCCCCACAGACCTTCCAATTGATAGGAAGGCCTGTGGTGAACTGGAGCCGGAGTTGAACGGGAAGAAATCAGCGAAACCCCAGACCTGCCGACAAGTTGGTAGTCCTGCGTGCCTTGCGGGTCGGGCTAGCCCTCAGATCGTTTGCAGCCCAGCGGCTGTCAACAGACTGAGGCACCCCACCCACCCCAGACCCATCAGGACTTGGTGGGCCTGAGGTGGCTCACCCCACCCAGAAACCAATAGTGGAGCTCTGGGGAGGGGGGCACCTGCAGACCCTGGCCCGCCAATGAGGGGTTAACACAGGGCCAGGTACCCCGTAAAATGGATACCTGTCGCACGAGTGCCATGTCCCGGCGGATTGGTAGAGAGGAAGGCTCCTCAATAGGGTTCCCACATCTCTGATATCACAACCCAGGATGAGGCCATGGGACGGACCCCCAATGGGCGCCCGCTCCATGTAGAACCCTCCTTTATGCCCCTGTGGCATGCAATCTGCACACCTCCCCAACCCACCCCATCATTACAGTGGTGCAGTATTCACTTCCCCGCTGGGTTGTATTGATTAATTCTATGAGTCACAAGTTTCGGCCAATCAGGACGCGGCCATACGGTGTGCACTGATTGGTAAGATAATAAAAAGTACTATGGTACGCTCTATGGAAGTCAGCAAGGTAGTGGACATCACCCCGTGGGGGCCCTCCAAAGTCAATCACCGTTGGGCCACGGTCATTCCGGACGTCACCATACGGTGCGCCCTGAGTGGTGCAGCTAAAAAATATATTAATGCCTAAGAAATTTGACTACTACCTTTCGACTAGCACCCAGCACATACCGTACGATAAGGATGGCGCTGGCAGGTCCGGTCAGTCACCCCACAAGGACCAGGGACCCTGGACGCGCACCGATGATACATTGCGCGCCCAAGGGCCACGGCCCCTGCCCCGTGCTACCTGATAGTATCTCGTGCTACCATGACTTCATGGGTACACCATCGAGCCACGAGAGCTGAGACAGGTACGCTACCAAAGGGGGGAAGGGATAGCAAAGGTGGAGGAACAGGACCCAAGGCAACAGGGTGGCCATGTTTATTCTGCCACGAGACTTAGGGACGATAAAGATCCCCCTGTTCCGGGACCCGATACTCAGTCTCGCACACCTCCGGCTTCGCTTTCGAGCCAGCACCATTGTAGGGCTGGCACGGAGCTGGCACGGCAGCCATTAGGTCAGTCGCAGTGTCGAAAGCGTCCGTGCGACCATAGTCGGCGTCGGACCCCCCGCCCATCTTATGGTGCGAGGGCCCGGCCTCACCCATTCGACGTCGAGTAGAGCGTCCCTCCGAGGGCTTCGCGTCGTGTAGCTCTCGTCGGAAAGTCTCTAGGGTAGCCTCGTCCATGCGGTGTAGCCTGCGTTCCTCACGGAACGCGGCATCCGCAAGAGCCAGACGTTCCTGGTGCTGCTTAGTTTCGTCCAGTGCATGTCGAAAGTGCCCCTCGAGGATGGCGTCGTTCTCCTGATATCCCAAGACTTCCCTCTCTGACCGTCTGAGCAGGAGGCCCAGTCGGTTGAGAGCGCCACCGATCGTGAACTCCGTATTACCAATAGGGAACAGACTCTCCTATCGGCCGTTAGTTCGTAGAGCGACCACAGGGGTCAGCTCCCTCGCCTTCTTTACCCACTGCAAGTCTAGCGGCTGCTGCAGAGGATTCTGGAGTGGCTTTGTTGGCTGACGCAGTGAAGAGAGGGGCTCCTCACGCGCCGACGAGCGAAAAAGGGCCGTAGTTGGCGGACGTCCCGCATTGCGGAAGGCCGGAGCCCGGTTGCTCGCCCCCGCTCCTGTCCCCCAGCAATTGATGTCCCGCGGCGACTGGTGCCTCGCAGGATTGAAAGCTCCTGCGGGTCCGGCATGCTGCCAACCGGCAATACACAAGTAACACGGCGCTCATCAACAAGGGACGGCAACTGCGAGTAGTCAAGGCGCATGTACGAGTTATACTCGTAACGTGTGCCCCTACTGCTGTAAACACGACCACCCGGACTGCGTCCCAGTTCAGGCTTTCGGAAAGTGGAAAGTCTGGATTGGGAACTCACGGGTCAAGTTCCCCGAGGCACTGCAGAAAGTGCTCCCCACAGGATTGCGAGATGACGGGGACGCTACGATGGAGATGAAATTCCCGATGGAGTTCCATCCCCATCATTATCCCTCTCTCCTGGTTCAGTAGAGCATGGAACTCTTTCCTCACAATTACTTTCTCTGACTCCCTGCCCGCCGTCCTCACAAAGTAAAGCGAGTCCGGTGGTTCAGGGAAAAGCAAATTTTCCGGAGGAGCCGCTAACCTGAGCCAAAATGATGGCAGGGCAGAGAACTCCTCCGACGGTACCACTAGTTCACTCGTGGCGCGCGAGTTGCGCTTGCCCCCTTGCGAAAACGCGATGGTCCTCTCCCGTGATGAGGCAACGAAAATCACAGGAGTGGGCCCGCGATTGCATCAATTCATTCTTCCCCCTCGGAAAATATCAACGGCCGGGGGCTACACAAATTTATGATACTTCACAAGTGGGATTAGCTCCTTTGGCCTGCCCCTGAAGGGCACCTCAAAGAGCAATACCTGCATGCGTTCGACACATTCCGCGTCATCAATTCGAGAGAGGAAGGAGCGGTCGCGCCGTATCCCCGTCGGGATGCAGTAGCGCTGCTCCGGATGCCGCGGAACAAAGAGATGGGGCCAACAACGACCAACCATAACGGAGCCGCGAGCCGCAAGGTGCGCGATCACACATGTATCCTCATGCGGCTCCTCGCTGGGAAATTCCAGCCAAGGAGCCAACCTACTGTGGGAATAGGGTTGTGGCTCTCATTACTCACTGAGGTTGCGGAGGTTAGGTAACGGAGGAGGCGATGCATCGCGCGTACCAGTCGCTGGGCGCGGCGTTGCATCGGTCTCCATTGGGGATGAATGGTCCTAAGGCAAATGGCTGTCAGCCGACGAGTCAGGACAGCCGGGGCGTCTCGCGACTCCTTCGACGGCGTCTGCTGACAATACTACAGGCACGACCATCCCCCCCATCGGGATCCCGCGCCCCGATGGCGGGGGAAATAGCCATCATCACTTCGGAGGTGCCGACCGCTCGAGCGGCCGGTCCTCCTGATAATGACTCCGGTGGAGTCAACGAAGCCGTGAGATCGATAGTTTTGCGTGCAGCCGCCGCTGCGATTAGGGAAGTTGCTCCGGCAGGGGCTGCTGCACCGGCCCAGCTGGGCTCCCGCCAAGCCGTGTCGGCCTCCCCGGCTTCCGGAACGCTCTGGTTAGCAAGGAGGGCAATGGACGGCATCGTACTGAGAGCCACGGAGGAGCGCGGGGATGGACAGACGGTTGAGAGTTTGGGTAAGCAAGGACAGGGCGATCCAGTCGAGAGAGGTATGCGCGGAGGATGGTGGGAGTCGGACGGCGGAGCTAGGGGATGAAGTATGGAAGGGAAACTATGCTACGAAAAGCTACATCTACAACCGTCAGTAGGGAGTGGGAATGCCTCTTCTCGATGCACAGCGAGGCAGGATCAACTAACCCTACATAATGGCGTTGGCGCATGCGCCACGCAGGCCCCCAAGGGGTCTGCATGGCAATGTCCAGTGCATCCGCCTGTGAGCGCGACGCTCACATCTGAGGGGAGGGCCGTGTAGTACCCTGCTATACCCGGCAGGGGCTACTGGGCCCCACGCCGAGGGTATGGCGCAGAAGTGACGTACCTCCCGTACAGTGCGTTTTTGACCGGGCAGTATATTTATTTTTCCTTTTTTCCACGGACAACCGTTCACTTGACAGTGCACGCGTGCCCGAGATGGGGACTTAGAGGCCAGATCGGTACGGACTCCCTGAATCTTGATTCCCCCGCGCCGAAGTTTACCCCATTGGATACACGTTAGCGCATGGGGCCAGGACGGCTTACAGTGCTGAGCCCAAAGGGGCACATTAATGCCCCAGGCCAAGTGCAGCCGGACCTGAGCCCCCACAAACTCATCTCACATAAATGCCAATGAGTTTCCGCCATAGCTGGTGGTGCCCAATACAGGACCGGCAGCCGACCCCTCGCTGGGCGGCCCGCATAGCCAACCACAACGTTGAACGAATGCTAATTGCAACCTGCGAAGGCAAAGCCTCATTGGCTGCCCGCTCATAATTACCGTAAGGTAAATTCGAAACCTTAGTGGTTCGTTTATCAAATTTCAAACTTCAGTGGTATGCATTCCCATCAATAATTAGATGTACGCAATGGGTGTCAAAATTTGACAAGTGAGATACCTTTCAGTGCAGCTAGGCCCCATCGACCCAATTCATATCTGTTCGTGTCATACCACACTCAGTGCAAATTGACCCCCACAGTTCTAAGCGCCATCGGCACCGTACCACCTAGGTGTACTGGCCAACTAACCTCCTGGTTACTCCACCCCTTCCACTGGAAGAGGGTGCAGCACCTGACAGGTGTACTTAGGATTGGCAGTGTCAGCCACAAGATACGAATATGTGGCCATAAGGTGCGGGCTAGAAGTATCCTAAATATTGGATATACTTACGTAGATCAGCTACGACTACGTCTAAGTAAATTAGGGAGCTCTGAATAGCAGATCGATCCAAGAGAGGGACCGACAAGTACCCTCAACTTGCCTATTTCTAAAAGTGCATGCTATCTTCTAGCAAAACCTCCAGAGGAGGACGCCGCTCGCGCATCGCTCCGCGGCTTCCCACTCTAGGGAGGGAACGGACGGCGTTAGCCAGTATTCTCTACGTTGCTGGTCTGGTGCACCGGCCCTCTAAAGTGAGGTGGTCTCCAACCTTTTAGTTGCTCACGATTCCAAGGAGATCCCTCCTAGCCCTCTGGACCTTTCGGGTCAGACGGTACATTGTCTAGACCACCACCGGTCTCTGGCTGCTCCTTACTGGAGAGAGAGGGCCAGCGCCTTCGTCGCGTTCCCTCCCACTCTAGGGACGCCCCGGCTTAGGTTAGCCACGTAGCTCTATATCCCGTGACTACCCCGATCCACCCCCGAACCCCATCACTAGGGGCTCTATCTTCCTGAGAGTCCTACAATCCCACTAGGGTTTACCCTCCTCCCCGCTGGAGAGGAGGTCGCGGACAATTCGACCACTCTAGGTCTACTGGATTGATTGGCCTAATAGAGGATCCCTTGCTGTTGCAACTCAGCGTACCGCATCAGTTGCGAGGTCTCGCCCAACGCAGGGCGTGAGATCTGTAGTCTCCCGAACACCCAGTGTTCCTCCGTCCCACAAGTTAGACAAGTCTCTATCTGGAGGTGTTGCTCTCCTACCCTGACAGTCTACCGGAAGACTAGGGAAGCTTGTAGCAGCACTTGTTCCCTTGAGGGTGCTGAGTACTACATTGGTGTCCCGACCTAGAATTCCAGCTCTCTATATTGAGACATATATACCACTTATGATGGTGAGCATTACACAACGAATCGCTAGTGCATCTGCCTCCGCTGGAGTTAATAAGTTTACTCCAGTCGAGGAGGTGCCGGTCCCAAGTGTCAATCCCCAAGATCTACAAGGGAGCGACATAGAGACGCTTCGTGCTTAACTCCTGGCGTCCACCGCAAAGGACCTGGGCGAGCGCATGAAGGCTTCCGAGAAAGCCCAAAAGTCCCATTGGGAACTTAGGTTTGAAGACCTCAAAATAGAGGCGTCCATTGAGGCACACGCTGTGTTTCAGCGTGATGCCATGGAAGAATTAAATGGCGTTATAGCCAAGAGGTTAGATGCCCTGACCTTAATGGTCCATGACCTGAAGTCCCAGGCCTCATCCACCAATCAGCGTGTCGGTACGCTAGGGGACAACTTAGCAAATGTTCCGAGTAACATTAATCCACTAAGCAAAGTGAAGACTGACGAAGTCGAGACGTCCTTACGGCAAATGGCTCAGCAATTAACAGTCTCCGTTTAGTGAAGCACCAATGGTGCCCATACCGGACCCCTCCTCTTCTGGAGGGGGATGATAACGAAAGTGAAACGAACATTCCTCCTCACACTAGAGGGGATGGATTAGGCGCTGAGGTACCTGGACAGGTACCCCTCACAACGAAGGAGCCCCCCTTTGGCAGGGTGCTGTCTTATCGTGCATACCGCCTTGTTGACGTACGAAACACGCTCCAACAAGGAGCATTTAAAGGGGTGGGCGAGCTATCAGCAAAGATACGCAGCTACACTCCGTCCTTTACGGACTTCGACGGAAGAGATCCTATCGACATCATTCGATTTCTCTGCACGTTCAAAGAAGCCGCTGACGCCATGGGCGTCAGCGAAACGGCACCAGTCAAGCTGGTTCCGTGGTTCCTCAGAAGAGAACCGAACTCATAGCTTGCTGGTATTCAGAAGAAGGGAAGGCTGCTCGGCGGAGCGAAGAGGGACCTCGATTTGCCTCATGCAGTGCATTCCCTCCTCACCTATACTACGGACGAAGACATCTCATCCGCTTATGGTGAGGCCAAATGGATCCAACAACAACCAACGAAGGATGCGTCTACCTTAGAAGATCGCTTCTAGGGCGTCGCACTCCCGGAGTGCCAATGTGTTCACTGAACGCGACTTGGTATCTTATTATATCAAGGGAATCCACAAAGGAATCCGAGCCACTGTTAGAGTGAGCTTGTCCAGATCCGAGGAGAAGGAATTAGTCGCGGTGAAGCGCATGGCGCAGCCTTATGGAGATGCGTTCCATGCCGCCAGATGCCAAGATTGGCCCAAGACATTCCCGACAAGGGAACTCGTGTAGTACCCAGCCATATGCGGCTGGGGCTACTGGGCTCCGCACCGTGGTAACCTCAGAGATGCACAGCGCAGGGTACGACCCGACGGGTACGTCCCTGTTTCGCACAGTGCGTTTCCGGGCGTACGCCATATTATTTATTTTCTTCCACGGACACACGTGCACCTTACAGTGCACGTGTGCCCGAATCGGGGACTTACAGGCCAGATCGGTACGGACTGCGGGAATCTGGATTTCCCCCCACGCCCACGTGTACGCTGTTGGGTACACGTGTGCGCGTGGAGCCAGGAAGGCTTACAGTGCCGAGCCCAGAGGGGCACATTAGTGCCTTAGGGCCATGTAGCCGGACCTGAGTTCCCATACCCGAATCTTCCACAACTGCCAATGAGCAACCACCATTGTCGTTGGCGCCCATTACAGTATCGCCGGCCGACCCCTCACCAGGCGGCCCGCATAGCCAACCACCTACCACTCCTTACAATGGAGGCCGTGGGGGTGGTGCGTGCAGCTCTCTGTAAGCCACGTGTACATATTGAGTCGCCACACCACCCAGGGCGATACTAGTGGCCTAATTTATATAGTATTTAGTAGTGTAAGCAAAGGGATGTATAATAGTATTTAGGGGATTAGCTAATAGCTATCCTACAACTAAAGAGTC
>JAUBNZ010001569.1:0-11071 GCA_032355485.1 Bonnemaisonia californica | reverse complement strand
GGTGTAAGTAACTCGGGTGCCCCTAGACAAAGTAGTTACTGGAAGGGCTCATTGTAGAGGAACGCTTTTGAGCTCGGTAGACAAGAAATTGGGCACCCACATGAGTTGCGAACGATCTGCGCAACGTTAATCTTCATATTCTGAATTTTTAAATCAGCCATTTCGCTCTGCTCTCTTCCATCATCTTCGCAGTATGTATCTGGCCTGTCGCGAGAGTTTGTGACCAGTAATTTCCGTTCCACTCGGCGCCATAGAAGGCATTCAGTAAGTAGTAATACAACACTATTATAGTTTCAAAAATCGTCTCATCGGTTCCAGAATGTGGTAACTGAATGGACATCTTCATCTCCCTCCACTTCACCGTATCACCTGGCCTGTGCTCGATAATATGGAGCATATTATGGTTTATTCACTACATTTCCCTGTAGTTGTTGAGCCTTCCGTACTTCATACCCACCGAAGGTATGTTACTGTATGTAACACGGTCTTCAGCCAGAGAGAGAGCAAAATTTGGTAAACTCAAGACTACTCACCAGAAACAGAGAGGCATTTAATGCATTTCTGGAGAGTAGTTCTGATAGATGTCAAAATGCTTTTAAAATTACAGTCCGATGAAAAGGACTGCGTATTTTGGTTCCGTAACACGAAATGGTAGGTAATATAGTCACCAGGTGCATTTAAATCATTATTATTTTAGAGCACAACATTCAATATTATATCAAGTGAGGCAGGTCTGTCACGTCAAATTCTCGGACAGCAGCATCATACACCGAAAACCTAGATGAGATGTCAAAGCAGTATCATACCATATGATCAAACATCTGGCATGTATGATACTGGGTTTGAGTCCGGCTTGAATCAAACATCGGGTACTGTATTAAGTATGCGTCACAGTATTAGTGGTGCTCCAGAGCTACGCTAAACATGGCCACACATGCCCTTAGCTCCCACTACCTACCTCCTATCATCTCAAGATGCTTATTTTGTAGGGCCTGGAGACATCCCAATCGGGTATGTGCGGAGATATTGTCATCAACCAGCAGTACCGAGGGGTACTATGCGAATGAAAATTGTTCAATTTCATGATGCATTCAACAGAATCGAGTTGAGCGCTTTGGTATCGCTACAGGACTCCATCTCGCGTTTACGTGAACTGCTGGTCTTTCCCCCCATAAAGTTACTTTTACAAACAAATACATGTTTTTCCAAGATTGGAGACTTCCGACCTTATGAAACAGAGCAACTGGGTTCGCATGGCCCATGTAGGGGTGCTTCAATCGGGAACAGCAGGAAGAGTTGATGTCAGGCAGTTCTAGTACTATTGACATTAACAGCAAAACCAAAGCCCGTTGAAGCAAAACGCCTCACGACATACATGATTTATACACTTTTTCAAAATGCCGCACTATCAGTTCTCCCAGAAGAAAAGAGAAACGATATTATATTGGGAACGCTAGACACTTGGGTATTGTATGTTATGCAGCAATGCGGTAGCAAAAAAAGAGGGTCACGAATGATCCGAACTGGCACATTTACTTTCACAGGGGGCATATTTACTGTCTGGTCGCTCCTGGTTGAAGGACTCTGAAACAATCTAATTCTCTGTGGGGGGTACGAGCGGTACCCTTGGTACAACTGCGACAGTAGAAATTGTGCGGTATATCTTCCCGATGAACACATTGTGTTCAAAGAATATGTGTATAGCAGAGTGAGGGAAGTACAATCAGTGCCAATTAGTGCCCTCTGACGCATCACTTTTTGAAGGGACGGAAACAACCTCTATGAATCATGGTGAGTGTTTCCAGCTGATATTGCCCTTCACCTCCCTTAGAGTTTGGCGTTTCAACAGTACCGCATTTTTCGACATCTTGTAAGGTGGCATAGCATATGGTACAGTACTGAATTGTTTTGCCAGATCCTTGCTGTCCTGTGGCACAGATAACGGTCATTCTAGGAGGTAACTTCCAGTCATCCCCCAGCAGCTCTCGTGGCGCTTTCCCGACGTTGCTTCAATTGCTCCAGTTGCTACAGATTAGCAAGAGTACTTTTTTTACAGCTCAAGTGAAAAGGAAAGGTTCTGGACATGAGCAAATGTTCAACGTATATATTCTTTAGTTGAAAATAGCAAGGCGAGTATCGGAGACGACGTACTGTTTCCCTGCTAACCCCAATATGAATTAAGCTACACATGCGTTTTGAAGGATATATATACCTGCTTCGTAGTGGGCCCTTGTCATAGTGATCTGAATAGAGTGTGCTTTACTATTGGTCATGTCTGGTCTTCTCAAGTACGCCACCTGTCCTCAATAGGGAAGATCAGTGAGTAGTGTTGGTAAGTTGTAGGATGAGGGGCGGTTTGGATCTGATTTGTACTTGATGGAATATGGCCAGATAGATGCAGGTCTGATATATGGCCACATGTTTTACGGATGTCAAAACCTAGGTTCAATTAGCATAGAGAGCGATGAAGCTGCATTATTGAACGCCTCGGGTGCCCAATCACCATTGCGCGATTCGTACCATCAGTACCGAGTGGCATCCTGAAGGGTACAGGTGTATTGAGTCTCTCTCGACATTACTGTACGAAGCTACCAAGGGCCCCATCATTCGGGTCTGTGCATGCAGGATATCTACCCTGATACAGTAGAGACTTTGGACTACATCTCCATGTACAGTAGTCAGGTGGATACCCAACTCGTTATATACGACTTCAGATTGCCGTACAGACCACAGAACCTAATGCCCCAGTCCTCCTCACCTTGAATCACTCTGGCCAGATACAGCAGTTTACAGTGCCATTTTACTAGATACTTTACTAGAAGAGTATAACATAAATCCAAATGCACAGCTCTTTTTCTTCCCCCTGTTTCACCTCCAACGACGCTCGATCTCCCGTGAGGCACATTGCACGATTCATTTTTGCTGCTTAGCATATGAGGATTGCGGAAATAGCCCGGCGTATACCAAAGGGAAGTGGCATTCATAGTGCAGGTCACACTTTCTGGTGGTGACAACGGGACAGCATGTTGTCTTTAAAACTCTGAGAACTCACGTGTCACATCCCCCGGTGGGTGGTGACAGCATGTTATCTTTTGCAAATATTGGGACTCTCCCAATTGCAAATGCTCGTGGAAACTCTTCAAATTGCAACGGTAACATGCCTGGGATAATGTGTTACGTGAGCTCTCCAATGGAGAGTTTACGTAACACGTTATCCCCTTCTTTCCCTCTCTCAGACAATGGTCTCTCTTGATCATGCATGCTATCTTCACAGAGACGTGGAGGCACTTCATCACACGTCGTGCGATGCAGAAGCCACGGAATATGTTCAAAATTTACCAAAGGGAACAAGTTATGCTGAGTGAGCTGCTTTGTTGGAAAATTACAAGCACTGTAAAGTTAAGAATGGGTTACAGGATGACTACGGTCCGATGTCCGATCATGAGATATACTTCCGAATACGTTTCGATATATACTGAAATAACATATCTCTCCTTTTATTACTGCGAAGAATTCCGGCACTCCTGTATCTAAACATAAACTCCACATGAGGTGTTTACAGAGAAGCCCAGGTGGTTGGATTGGATTGGGTATACCCTTGGAAGATATACTGTACCCCTGTCCCGATGGAAACCTCTCTGGTTCCCTAGAAAATCACATACTCTAGCTACTGTACAGTGCTGTATTGCAGTTACTTTGACATCCTAGCACAATACTGTAGCGTATCAGTGTCTTGTTCCCTGGAGTACTGTATAGTACTGTAGAGTGATGGATTGTATCATACTTTACACTATCCAAAAATAAAGCAATTAATTCACACGTGTATATGAATCAGTACTACTTTTAAGTAGTACATAACTGTAATATTATTGTATCTATTGGCCGAAAATGGCGCTACGTTACTAATTATACTAAACTAAAGTATCCTACAATCTTAGTCTAGGTTCAAAGGCGGAGAAACTGTATCTAGACAAAGAGAATGCGGTATGAACATGTCGGGAGTTGTGACTATGGCCCACCGTTTACGATCTGAAATGACGTCTTCCGATGACACAACAGACAATTGGCTGCTGAGATAATTATTATTAATGTAAACTTTATGTACACTGCTGCACTGGTTTGACAATAATAATATGGTCAAAATATGGTGTACATAAGTATTATATAAACACAGAGCTACATATGCAGATACAGTATGTAAATTATGTACTGCATTGTCTATATGTACCCCTCGAGGGGTACACCTACATATATCCTAATTAGAAGCAAATGAATTCAGGACACCTTGCCATTTCTTTGTCGTGTGGAATCCACTTAACCCTCATGGATAACCTAAACAAACCATAAGTACTAATTTAATGGCACAGTTCATTTGTATATGGACGGTTGCACTTAATTAGGAAATACAAGGATATCATTAGATGCTTAAATCCTGTCAAGGCGTACCATACGACTGTCAGCAGGACAGTCTGTCTATAGAGTACAAATCACGACGCACCTGAAGGCATCCCCCGGAAGGTACTTCACAAGAGGGTTTTGGTTGAAGAGAACGGTACTGTAGAACGGTAAATATGATAACAAAAATTGCGTACCTAACCGTCCAAACTTTTTTGTTTTTGGAAGACCGTTCGATACCACCGCCTTCGTGCAGTGATGAATGACCTAACTTTTGTCTCAAAATACGGTACGGTACTGTATGTTTGAAGTTGAAATTAGGTTGAAATTCGGAGAAATGCCTCAGAGAGGCATCCGGTTGAATTCGGTAGTGATGTTGAAATTACGAATGAAATTATGATGATATTTTGTGTTGTGTGTTGATGTGGCGAAGATCGAGCTATTCAATCTTCCTACTTACACTGCCGCTATAATTGTAAAACCCCCCCAGTATGCAAGTTTTGCATGAACGGGTTAAGGTTTTTAAAAACGGACAACAGTATCGGATTCCTCAGGGTTTATAACGGTTAGATCAGGTGCCTGTTTTAAACGAACCTTTATGGCGTACGGTACAGGGATGCATACCTATTTATGGGGCGACTATGAGTATAAAACACTCTTAAGTAACGGACGATATCTCGCTTTTATGACCTCTCTGCTCTACTCAACAGTGTGTACAGCCTCCCCGACGCTCTAGTACCTCTAGAGCTCGGCTCCTCATAGACAGAACAAGCTTGCTAATCAAGCTTTGCGGGATTAAGTCCCAAAGCTCCATTACGCAGTCGGTGGGCTTTTTTGTGTCCTAGATTTGACGGTTAGAGGCGTATACCTTGCGGGCCATCCATCCCCACAGGTTCTCTATGGGGTTGAGGTCGGGGGAGCGCGAAGGCCACGTCATTAGTTTGATATTTTCTTCCTCAAACCAAGCCCGAGAGGCACCACAGACATGAAATGGTGCTTTATCATGCTGATATTGCCCACTTAGAGGCATCATTTTTCAGCGTAGGGTAGTAAATGATCCTCTATTATCTTTAGGTAGTCAGGAGTCTTCTGTCGACCAATCATGACCACAAATTTAGATCACCCGTGAACAGAAAAAGTACCCCAAACCATCACCCCGCCTCCACCATTTTTGACGCCTTGAAAGAATCTTCTCCTCCCGACGGAGGTCATGAAAGTATCAATGGAGCCCATCTGGGATATCCAGGTTGAATATTTTCTCATCAGAGAACACTACAAGAACCCACTGTGTCATGTTCCATCCAACATGCCGACGAACTCACTTTTTTCTATTTTCTTAGCGAATTGGAGTCAAAATCGGAGCTCAGATAGCCTTCTTGTACATCAAGTTGGAGTAACAGCAGAGGTAAAAACGTGTACGGCTTACAGAAATGGGGCAATGAGAGCGACTGATGCAATTTTCTAGCCGTTAATGCTCCATCTGATGCCGTTCGGAACATTTTACGTTGTTCTTGTACTGCGATTTTGCGAGGACGGCCGCAGCGACGGATACTGTTGTACCTTTGGGGGTCGCGCAGAAAGTTTGAGATGATTTGGCGACTTTTCTGTAGCTTTTTAGAGATGAAATTGGCATTTAAACCTTCATCATGGTAGGTAATAATTTTCCCCGCGCTCTTCTTGCGAGAGGGGAGTTCCTCGCGAATTGTTTTGTATGGGACACTCAGCAGGATGGAGCTGGTGCCACAGCTTATGCAGCCTAGAATTGTACTGATGGAACTCGTAACGGCAAGATATCCTCTGCTACTTGAAAGTGTTTTATAATTATAGACGCCCCATACATAGGTATGAATCCCTGTACCGTACGCTATAAAGGTTCGTTTAAAGCAGGCACCTGCTATAACCGTTATAAACCCTGAGGAATCCGATTCTGTTGTCCCTTTTTAAAACACTTATCCGTTCATGCATAACTTGCATACTGGGGTGTGTTTTATAATTATAAGCGACAGTGTATGCTATCAACGATTGTACAGATAGCCGGGGTGAAACCTACCTAAACGACCAGCTAAAATTAGCTTTCAGAGTAGAAGTAGCCTGTCCGGGCAGGAATCGCTACATTAATCGGCGTCTAAGTCTTAGTAAAGTAGTATAGCTGTACTAATTCAAGTTCTACTACGTGAATAGAACCCTACTTAAAAACGCTGTGACACTGCAAGGAACATGCGATGTGGGATTGCTGAGGACTCTGCGTTATGGCACCTTCGTGAATCAAATGTAATTTTAGTCCGAGTCACACGGAGCATCTAGTGAATTATCATACAGGATGGGGAGAGCTAATAATCCCCTCCTGGACCAAAACAGGTAGCGGATACAGGCTTGGCTACTGGCGGGAAGTAAAAAAGACGAACGGCCTGGTGCATAAGGAGCTAAAGATGGTCTACAATCGCTTTCAGTTTAATAGCTACAAATGCCGCAGAGCGATTCATGAAGCGCGGAACATGATCTCACATTGCTCGGTCTAAATCAGTTGGTCTACAATTTGGAAGTAAGTCCGGGTACTTAGAGAAGAATTCAAGGAGCTTTTTAGTCCTTCGACGGTGGAGCCTTTAGACGGAAAACGGGTACACTTCATGGTATACGCTGGGAAAACTCAGAAAAAATTAGAAAGGCCCAACTATGACCGGAACTCACTTAAGGATTCATTTGTTGGCAAACACGTACATCGTTGAACGTTCTAGAATGAACCATGAATCCCAGAATTGTTCCATCCAAAAGACACCCGAGGTAACTCTTCTGAGTTCTTGGGGGCGAGTAATAAATATTTCCTTGTCTAGTTAGCAGAGGAACGTTCCAAATTTTCAAGAATGGCACAAGTGCCGTCCGATTTCAAGACGTAAAAAGTTGATTCTACTCACAGTATAAAATTCTAGTATGAATGAAGCTGTCTCTGAAGTTATTTCGTGGTCTAGGGTTCCTCGGTGAGGTGAAAAATCCGGTAGTTCACTTTTCCACCACAGTCCATTCCGAATGCAAAATGAGCTTGCAGTCATCTTTCCTTTGTGGTCACACGACTTCGTAGCCCTATGTACTCTCTTCAGATAGACTTCTGTATGATTTTATATCAAGCCTTCCGCAATTCAGACTTCCTCCAAATTTTCTCCTCAAGTTATTTGAATCATTCATGGGCTGCTTGACTCTGTTTCGAATCGCAATTTAATTTATCTACCTCTAACTACTTACGACATATCGAAGCATCTTTTTGACACATTGTACAGAAAGAGACTTTCAATCCTTCCTTCTACGATCTGTTTCTTATATCATATCTTGTCTAATTGGAAAAAATGTTTATCAAGACCTTATTGCAGTTACAGAAGACTCTGTTACTGTAGAAAGAATGAAACGTTTCTTGCTGTATAATGTATCAAAAGATGCTTCAAAATTCTTCAATTTCACATGATTCTCATTCGGTAACACCGGTGTCTCCAATTGGGAATGACGTAAAATTGAAGAACTTAGACTCCCGAGAGAATCTAGTGGATTATATATTCTGAGCCGGAGTTGAGATAAATACCAAGATGAACTCGGAAACCGGATAATCAAGAACAATACGCAAACAAGCAGCACATATTTCCACTAATGTAAATATGTGCCGCTTACTTCATCAGAAATATTCTTGATGAATTCGAAGCCTTCAGGAGACAACACAATATGTATACATTGATGAATCAAACGCGACTTGGCATACGCTGAGCCGCCAATATTGCCGCACATGTGAAAGAGATCATTTTATGTCAAGATAACATCTAAAAGATCAACCGGATTGGGGAGATGATGACAAAAGACCAAATAACAATCTATTCCAACTCCCGAAACAAAGACTATCAGCATATCTTTTAGTACTGAATCACCGTTTTCCAACAATGCTTTTCTCTCATCAAGTCTCAGCTTAATTAATTCCTGATTCCGTCGGATTTTTCGAAGCGTTTATATGCTATCAACTATTATCTACTACAATTCGAATGTCTTATACCGTTTTCTGTTTAGAGGAGAATTTATACATCCTGATGGTTCAGGGTTTCCGATCTTATTGGACGTTGAAGAACAATCTGCCAGGGATGATGAAACAGAGGATCTGAATTACGGTATGACGTGCTCGAAGAGTCTATTCAATTTCATTACGAATTTTAGCTCAACTTCGGAAGAATCTGATGATTCAGTAATAGGAGATAGACGAAGTGAGTTTTCTTACGTCCGTATATATTCCTGGGCATCCTATGACGATGGTAAAGATGTTCGATGCTTTGGATAGGGTGATAATTGGTCGAATCTCATATATTTTGTTTGACTAGTTCCAAGGGCCCACTGGGTCCTCCGACGACTCCGACTCCTGAGTGAGATGCATTTCACCATCACCAGATCGCGAGTGAGTCGTTGACAAATTTCGCCAAAGCAAAAAGAGGGAATGTATCTGAATTTGGCAGACATATAGACAATAGAAAAGCTTTTATGTCCAACATGTGTAGTTCTATTGTCAGCACCGGTAATTTCCAAGAGAGAGTTCCTTATTCTGGTGACCATTAATTTAACGAAAGGTTTAACTGAATTAGACGAGAGTCGAATCGAACAACAACATAATTCGAGTACGATAATTGAGCTAACTTACACATCGGACAAGTCTGCTACTTAAAAATCCGATATCTAATTGTTTTGCTTTAACCCGTTATCCCGAGGGCATCGTTCCGTCGTATTTGCATCCTGTCTGAATATGGAGGGATGCTAGTCGTGTTTTTAAATTGCAAACGTAGATATTTATATCTACAGATCCTAAGCAGCAGCTATTTTTCTACAGTACCAAACATGTTACCAAATTCTCAAATCTTTTTCATCCAGTCGTTAATGAAATGGGATTTTTGCGTGGTGAATGGGTGGCCAATTCAGAGTACGGTAATATTTATAAACCACTGTAATTCGCAGAACAGAACTGACAGAGGACTGTTATCATACAGTACGAATCGCAGAGAACGTTGCCCGAGGGTGAGGTCTTGCATCAAATTTAGAAAGATATTTGAACTCCCGTTCGACAGAGAAAGGACTGCAAGTCACCCCGCGGGGTTCAATTGTGACTCATTTAGTACCGAAATCCACTATTTCGTAACACAGTAACATAGAGACCGGTTTCCTTTGTACGTATGTTTCACTCTCGCTTCCCAGCGCATTAGGGTTTCTTTTTTTAAATTATCCCTAATCCTTTCGTTTTTGGTTAAATTTGCTTCCAACCCGACACATTCCTGCACTCGGAGCATGCCTTTCATAGTAAATACTCTTAAATACGTTGAAAGGAGGTCACCCAAACATCTACAGGGAAATAAAACACCTGACGCATTTCCGAAGCGTTTGAAGTGTGTTTTCCGGAAAGTTTGGATTGTTCCTGCTTCTGGATACTCTGAAGAGAAAGCTGATATCATTTTCTAGCAATTTTCCTGCTCTTTAGGAATTGAAAAGACGACAGTTGGGTATAGCAAATGGACAGAAGCAAGTAGACAAAATGCAAAAGCGAGAGTATTAGTGTTAGAATGATGCTAGCCGTTTTTTCCGTGTAGTCGACGCTTCGGTTGATAGCTTCCTGTTCGTACGCTTCGAACTTCAGGGACTTTACGTGTGACTTTCCGTTTGAATTTCTTTTCTTATGCTGGGGAACCCATCACCCGGTGATGACGATGGCCTCCACGGATTTTCCTTGCAGATATTCAAGCAAATATCCACCTACTTTCGCGCGTAAACGCGTATTAGAACTCCCTTTCTATAGGTACAGGTCTTGGGCTTCCTGTTTGATGAAGGTATTTTCTGCGCGTGCTGTTGAACAGCCTTTTCTGGTCTTTTCTTTCCGCGCAGGCTGCTTGGGGCGTGACTATGTCTCGCTCTACAATGTCTTGGATGTCCACAAGCTCTCTATTTCCATTAATTACTTCTTGGATTAGGATCCCAATGGTGCTGCCTGGTGTGTCTGTTGTAAGCCTTAGGTCTCCAGGGAGGGCTACATCTTCTGTTGTTAGGGCGAGGGCTTCCGTAGCTCTAAGGTAACATTTCCACGGAATCGCTAGGCAGGCTTCCGCAGCTTGCTTACCAGCTGCTTCTAGCGCTTCTAAGAATGAAAAAAGAAGATCTCTTGTCAAGGGGTGCTGGTTTGAGAGTTACTTGATTTTCGATCCTCTCAATGTACCTCAGGCCAGTGGAAGCATTGTTCTGTTTTTTTGGAGGGGAAAAAGGCTGCCAACGTACCACAGCTCTTTTTCAACTACCTGGAGCCGGGTCGTCTTTTCGAAGCGTGTGTATTTGGCTTGTTAACGCTTCTTACATGTTCATGTGCTTTCATTTCTTCATTTACATAGATACATAGAATTTTTCCAAAAGTTGCTTCGTACGACTTTTTGGAAGACGGCTTGATGGTGTTTAGTTGGAGATGGAAGGGTTCTCTCGAGTTGGCTGAGCCGGGGTTTGGTATTGTGGTTGTAGGACGTTTTTGAGTTTGGTCCAAACACGGAAGCTCGGACGAACAAGTGCACCCTTCCGGGGTAGTCGTCCTCACACGTGGCACCCCTTTAGCAGGGTACACCCGTACTGTGTGTTAGCTACACTCGACGGTAGAAGTAGATACACTAGCCGTTACTGATACACTAGC
>JAUBNZ010001568.1:0-11073 GCA_032355485.1 Bonnemaisonia californica | reverse complement strand
GGTCGGTGCTTGGCTATGCGGGCCGCCCCGCGAGGGGTCGGCCGGCGGTACTGTAATGGGCGCCACCAGCAATGGTGTTCGCTCATTGGCAGTTGTGGCAGATCTGGATATGGGAGCTCAGGTCCGGCTACATGGCCCCTGGGGCACTACTGTGCCACACTGGGCTCAGCACCGTAAGCCGTCCTGGCTCCACGCGCCCACGTGTACCCAACTGGGTACACGTGGCGCGTGGGGGAGATCCGGATTCCGGCAGTCCGTACCGATCTGGTCTGTAAGTCCCCGATCCGGTCACACGTGCACTGTAAGGTGCCCGTGTGTCCGTTGGAAAAATAATTAATATAGCGTACCGCCCGCAACGCCCTGTGCGAAACAGGAACGTATCCGTCGGGTGGTACCTGCGCCGTGTGCCTCTGAGGTTACCACGGTGCGGGGCCCAGTAGCCCCAGCCGCACATGGCTGGGTACTACACTACTTGAACGGCCGAGTTCAGCCGTGCTAGGATTCGTTTTATTTTTTCGGCCACTTGATGTGACCAAAACCTCGTTATTCCCTATTGGGTCTTCTTCAATACCTATTCGGTGGGTTAGTTAGTTAATTATTAGTGAATGACTCCAAAGGGGCTTTGTTGAGGCCATCGGTGCACACGGATGGCACGTGTCACGATCCATCGGCACAAAAAATCTGAGAACCAGAAATTCCGGCTCTCTAAATCTGAACCCAATTTTCGGATCCCGGAAATGGCTCTATTGTCAGATTTACAATATTTTGGATTTCATCCAAATTGGATCAACCGTCGCCGCTGTCGCACGCGGCATCCGCAATTCACTGATTGCCCAGACAAACAGGGCTCTCAGAAAAAATTCCTGAGTATTTAGGAGCGACTTCGCTTCTGGAGTTCGGGTCTTTTCCCTCCTCCTCAAGTCGTCGCTTGTTCTCCCACCTCCCACCCTCAGGCTTCGCCTGCTCAAATCAACAAGTCCTTGCTTTTTATGGGTTATTTCCCCTTTTAATGTTAGAATCAAGATATTACGTAGAGTTACCTCTTGGTTTCGCCGGCCTTAGCACGGTTACTTACGACATAAGCCACGAGAAGGCGGGTAAGAAAAATGTCATCGGACGACTCATCCGCGGTAGGAATAGTTGCGCGGGAACTACAACCATCCCATCTCCTTGGATTTGCCCGGGCTCGACACTCCTCCGTCAGCCCATCAACACATCCGAATGGTTTCCTGCGGGTCACAGGTGACCCCCATCCGAACATGCTTCTGAACCTCCTTTAGAATGTCTACCCCGTCTCGGCTTCGCAACGCTGGTAAGCCGGTGCCCAGTTTAGTATGCTATCCCTGAGTCCTACCTCCTTTTTTAGATCAAAAATTAAAAGCGCAAAACGTTGTTCTGCAATACCTATTCACGTTCATAAACGTTTAGATAAAGTTTATGAAATGTGAGCAGAGATGACGGGAAGTGTGTGGCTGTGCTTGCAGGATTCACTTTGCAGGTGGAAATGTTTTAATTTTGGAAACATTTTGGCCATTTAATGCCCTAATATAAGTTTCCATATAATTTACGAATTAAAGTTGCTTTTTATTTGGGAGTTTTGGAAAGCCCTAAAATTTTGTTTATACTAGATAAATTGATACGCGTCGTGGCCACGTTCCACATGTACGATTAGGGCAGGTTTTCGTCTGTTGCCGTCCCTTTGGCATGCGGCCAAAACGGTTAAAAACAGGGCCCGTGACAGCAAGGGAAATTATAAACGATGATGAGGACTATGAGGGAATCGAGGATCGGGAGTATGGGTATACAAGGGTACCAAAGTTCCGTACTCGTTAAAATTTGGAGTAGTGACCAAGTTAATTTGGATGGAACTTTCCAATGCTTCGGTATTCCCGACTCCATGGCTGCCACCTGTAAAATTTGGGAGTGCTGTTTCCGCTGAACAGAGAAGAATGTTGGCATACGCCTCGGCGAGATGGAGCTCTGCCAGAGTACGCACCAGTGTACTCCAGTGTCGAGTGTCCAAAGTGTCAGGACCGTGGCTGCTAAACGGCATTCAGAATGTGAGAAGGGGAACTCTTTCTTAGGGGAACTCTTTCTTGGTGGAACATTTGTTGCCTAGGGGGCCTAATAAAAAGGTAAGGTGCTTATATATAAACCTGGCTTGTTTACTGTAATGAAATTCAGAAAGTGGTGGATAGTAGTTGGGCACTCTTTTTTCCTCATATTTGTTTCTAAATTGTTTCTAAATTGGATTGCGTAAACCCTAAAATAATACAGTTATAATATAATTGCAAGCAGTTTGGAATAAAGCGCATTCAACAGCCTGTCCCATATCAGCCTATCAGCAGTCTAGAAAATGGGTGTCCGCCGCATTCTAACAATATTTCCTACCGTTCCCCATCGCATCATAGATACGGCTCTACGGCCCCGCTAGAAACGTGCCCGCATCTATTTCTGTTAATTTATGTGCATTCTTGCAATCTGATCCTTCGCAAAAGGCAATGACGTTTCCACCGATTTGGGCAGACGCCGCTTTTCGCAGCACCTTCCCAAATTAGGCTCACATCCGTGATCCGCCGTTGCCTGCATCCATCTTTACAGACCTGTTAACTGCTCCTCCCTTGTCCACCCGCGTCGTTTGAAAATAATCGTCACCCTTCCTCGCAACCTCACTAGGACTCGTCCTGCCCACCGCGAGCAGCAGTCCTCACCCTCACTGTCGAGCTCAGCCGCCCTTCCCCTTCCCCCGGCCTTCATTCTCTTTCCCCGCTGTACACAGCAACCGACAATGGCCATGGCCAACGACGGCAGCACACTGCCTATGGCACGCCAGATGAGCAACATCGCTATGGCTGTATCCTTCTACTGGGTCATCTCCATTTCTATGGTTTTCGCCAACAAGAAATTGCTCGGCGGTCAGGACATGACATCCGCCCCGTTCTTCATCACTTGGACCCAATGTATTGTCACAGTCCTCTTCTGCTATGTTGCGGGTACCCTCAAGATTGCAAATGTTCCCCCTTTTCAAGTGCGCCCTGACATTCTCAAGCAGATGCTCTCGCTCTCCTGCATCTTCACCGCCATGATTGTCTTCAACAATCTCTGTCTCAAGTATGTCGAAGTTTCCTTCTACCAAGTTGCTCGCTCGCTTACCATCGTCTTCAACGTCATATTCGACTATATCGTTCTCAGCCAGTCAACCTCACTTCCAGCCATAGCATGCTGTTCTCTGGTGGTGTCAGGTTTCGCGTTGGGCAATGAACAGGAGTTGCGCTGGTCACTGGCTGGCGTCATCTTCGGCGTCACCTCCTCCTTCTTTGTAGCGATGAATTCCATCTTTGTCAAGAAGAAGTTCGCCCTCGTCGATAACAACCCGTGGAAGATTACCCTGTACAACAACTTGAATGCATCTTTCCTCTTCCTCCCGCTCATTATATTCTCTGGTGAGATTCCCACCCTCATTTCTTCCCCCCAAGTACAGTCCATCCATTATTGGCTCCTGCTCCTCTGCAGTGGTTTGCTGGGTGTGTCCATATCCTTTGCAACAGCGGCGCAGATCAAGTACACTTCTCCCCTCTCGCATAACGTCTCGGCTACTGCAAAAGCCGCGGCTCAGACAGTCATTGCCCTCATGGTGTTCAGGAATCCTATCACCTCACTCGGTGCCTTTTCCGTCCTTATGGTGCTCATGGGTTCCCTTGCGTACACACTAGTGCGTCGCTCAGAAATGAAGAAGAAGGCCGCACTTGCAGATGCTCAGGAAAATGACTCTGACAAGCCGTCGTACACACTAGTGCGTCGCTCAGAAATGAAGAAGGCCGCACTTGCAGATGCTCAGGAAAATGACTCTGACAAGCAGTCGCTCATGTCTTCGGAGTCAAGAACGGAACGTACCTAACATATCACTTCATTACTACTAAAGTTTTGTCTGCCTTAGGCAGATTTTGTACC
The DNA here is from genome assembly GCA_032355485.1 of Bonnemaisonia californica. Taxonomy (NCBI): domain Eukaryota; phylum Rhodophyta; class Florideophyceae; order Bonnemaisoniales; family Bonnemaisoniaceae; genus Bonnemaisonia; species Bonnemaisonia californica. Next base: position 7,122 of record JAUBNZ010001568.1, on the reverse strand, counting down.
TGCATCTGGCGTTTCGTTTCTTGAGTTTGAAAGCTTTGGATTGGTGTCAACTGTTTGTTTGTTTGTTCTCTCAACAACTTATTTTTCGTTCTGACAAGTGTGTTCCTTCGTCGCAGGAGGCCCTTCCAACTACGCGGTCCGTCTTTTCACAGACATGCCTATCTTCACTTACGCTGTTCCACAAAGTAGAGTAGAAACAAGACCAAAGTATTCTTTTAGACATTGTTCCGCAAGCGATGTATTGAGTATATGCAGTCAGGTAATTAGTAAAAGTTGTAGAAATGTGCAAGGCGGCAACGCAATCTCATGAGTATCATCAATCATTAACCACTACCACACTCGCGGTAACAGTGCGGATCCTTCCACTTCCCTTATAATATCGAAGGACTCAGCCAAAACTGAATACCGCTCTCTAATATCTCTCGTATCTGAATCCAATTCATCAATAAGAGGAGACAAATGACGTGGATGTTTTCGAGCCAACTCCCGAATCATTCCAAGGCATCTCCAATACCAAACTGGTCCTCTATCGAATCCAGGTAGGATGCGACCAGGCGCATGAGTTTGGGTGAGTTGGTCCATTTCCTCAGCGTTTTCGTCTATCAATCGCACACACAGCGCGAACAAACGCGTAAAGCTCAGCAAAAGCAACTCAGAGATCTCACGCTTTGCATTCTCTGTCCCCGACTTGGCTCTTTCGAGACGAGTTTCCGCTTTTTCAATTTCTCCTTCATTTGCAGATGCAGCTGCCTGCGATGCTGCAGTCAGCTCAGACCGAGCTCCCTCTTCCCGTGCACATGCTCTAGACATCACAAGTCTTATCGTTTCCCATACAGAGGACTCTGCAAGGCTATCTGTTAACTCCTTGGTATTCATTGGTACTAGTGTCGTCCCGTCTACCTTCTCCATTGAAAGCATGGAAGCAATAATGGCAAGACCGTCGATTACCCGATGTGTGGACAGTTTGTCCAGGACGTACATTCTTCGAATATGTACATCGCTCCAAAAGCTGCTTACTTCCAGCGTTACGAGACGCCTTGCAGAACCCCCAGCAGCTAGGGACATTTCCAAAAGTAAAACAAGGTAGCGCTCTGCAACAATGTCAAAATGAGACAGCGTTTTGCAGCCAGCCAAGAGAATTGCCCTGATTAGAGATGCTAGTCTTAACAAATTAGCGTCATCTTCAATCTTTTTCTTCTCTTCTGGATCCTCAACATCAACGGGGCCAGGGATCAAAGAAGCCAGTTTTTCCTTCACGACGTCTGCCTCCTGTTTTCCTCTCCCTGTGACAACTTCCATTAGTGCATCGTTTACAGCAGAATCAAATCTCACTTGATTTCCACTTCCCGGTTGTGGGGGAAGAAAATATCTCATCTCAGTGGGGATCACCTTCAGGATTCGGTCGTAGTAAGAGAGGCGAACGCAGCGTGCCAGAACATCCTTGCAAAACAAAGCACGAAACGGGAACTTATCAACCATGTCTTGATCAGCGTACAAAGCCCAGTCTGTCCAGTTCCATTTGTATCCAAAGTTGCTCAAATGAAATGAGAACCAATCTGTTAATCTATCAAAAGTCTCGGGGTCGAACTGGGCGGCATTCTGAAACATGCGTTCAACTGCTACAAGAAGTTTGGTTGGTAGGCGTGAGTCTTTGACCCTACACAAATCTACGAATAGAGTTCCGTAGTAGACTGGGGCAAAAGTCGGAGCTGGCATGGCGCACATATGAGAAAACAGGGCTTCAACAATTTCATCATCGACGTTGTTCAACAACGGCATCGTTAGCAGTCGCTCAGCTGCCATGCCATGGTTTGATGAGAAATTGTCAACGATATCTGCCACATACAACCTCGCAATATACTTCTCAATTGCAGTTCTTTCAGCCGGCTTCGGGGACTGCGGTGGGTCCTTGTCCATAAAATCAGGATTCGGAGCGGTGGTGCCTTCTGCTCCATCACGTTCTTGTTGCTCTGTGTTTTCTGTAGGATCTGGCTTGTCGGCATTATTAGTGACATCAACAACGACCTCGCGCTTCACTCCATTCGCCGGTGTGCCCTCTTTAGAATCGGTTCCCAACATTTTGACATCGCCTTGCACATCGTTGTCTTTCATTGCTGCGTCTTCGGGAGCAGCCTCCAATTTTACCACATCCGCCATGCTCTGAGGCTTCTCTCCCTCAGCATTCCCTTCTTCCATGGTACCGCCTGTACCATCTTCCTCTGCACCAGGTTCCTTTTCAGTAGTCTTATCTATTTCTGATCCCGGAGGAGCATTCACCAAGAACATGCGAAACCTTGGAGCAGAATATCGCGTCAATTTTGAATGGCTAGGAATGACAAGTTTGCTGAGTACGACTTCGTGACCGCCACCAAGCTGCACCTCGAATTCCTTGTACGGCGTCGGAATGACGCTCTCGGTGCAAACCCAATTGGCATCTCTGAGTTGAAGGATAACATTGAGCAACTCCGGGAAGCATTCCACACATCGATCTTCCGTTGCACTGGCAACACAACGCCATTTGTGAGGCTGCCATGCCTCAGCCACAGTAGAGACACGATCTCTAATAGTGTTCAGCTCGCTAGGTGCGCGTTCGGTGAGTAGCGAGCCAGCCCATGGGAGACTTGACATGGCGATGTCGGCAAGAAACTCACCACGGCAGTGCACACCGCAAGGAGACCTATTGGCAACGGTGAGCTCGTGTATTGCAGAATCCAACAGGGTGATGATGTACTCTGCGACGGATGTGGGCGAAACCATGGAACTGTTTGCTAGACAAACTAGGAAACGTAAAGCACGCCTTGCTTCGCTGGGACGTCCGTCGCGAATAGCGACGGCAAGGTCTTTCCCTACGGCGTCCGACAGCTTGTTCGCCATGTCGATCGCGTATGGCTCGCTTCCCGCCGTGAGCAGACCAGCCATGGTTGCGTAAATTGGAGCCTTATAGGGAAGCGCAAGACCGCAGAGCTTTAAGGCGACGCCGATGGCCTCGAAAATGTAGGGAATTCCCGAGCTGAGCTTTGTAGAAAGAGCGCGTTGCACTTGGTCAACTTGGTACTTGACGGCATCGGCACGTAGGGTGCGGTCGGTAAGGCGAGCTAGAGTATCCAATATGGATACACGCTCTTCGGCCTCATCAAGGACACGGCCATCGGAGGGGATATTCATTGTAGAGTAGGAATGGTCTGGCTGGCGATGAAAGCGAAAAATTGGAAAGCAGGTACCTTCGTACAGCTCTAGCTTGCGAAGTGTTGAAAGTTGTGCGGAAAGCGGTCCAGTGCGGAAGGCGGTCCAGTGCGGAAGGCGGTCCAGTTGGAGATTTTGACAGCGAAAAGTAGGAGCCGTGTTCGCTGTCGCCGGGGCGGCGGAGCGAAGCTTTCTACCGAGGCATGCGATCGGGCGGGAGCAAGTCTTCTGGCGCCTCCGTTCATGCACATCGTGCAAACGTAACGGCAGGGCATGCGCCAACGGGCACAAGATTTTCCGTTTTTTTTTTCTAATTTCTCACTTCGAACCACCGCCAGCTGCTATAATGTAGCGCGCGCTCACCCGCGTGCCATCGTGGCCGTGATGGCCCAACCATTGCATCCCGCGCCAACATGAACCCGGACGAGTACCGAACCGTTTCCACGGGCGTGCAGAAGTTCTGGGCAGAAAAGTACGCGCGCGAGTCGAGCAAGAACTGGGATAACTTCTACAAGCGTAACAAGACCAATTTCTACCGTAACCGCCACTGGACAACCAGCGAGGCCACCGACGGTTTTCCCTGCCTGGCGCAGCCCGCCGCCGCCGTGACCGTCGTGGAGGCCGGCTGTGGCGTGGCCAATTGCGCCTTTCCGCTGCTGGCGGCCAACGCCGATATGTTTGTGTACGCGTTTGACTTTGCGCCCTCCGCTGTTGCGCTTGTTCGCGAGGCCGATGAGTATCAGGAGGGAAGATGTCATGCGTTTGTGTGGGACTTTTGTAGACAGCCGTTTGGTGAGCTGTCGGGCGCGGAGCGCGGTCGGCTGCAACCTGCACTGGCCGATTATTGTATGCTTATTTTTGTGCTGAGCGCTGTGCCGCCGGATCTGCAGCTGGACGGCTTGAGGAATTTGTATACGCTACTCAAGCCGACGGGCCGCTTGCTGTTTAGAGACTATGCAACGGGCGACATGGCACAGCGGCGCTTTGCGTCGCGAAGTAAGATAGATGACAACTTCTTTGTTCGCCAAGATAGCACGCTGTCCTACTTTTTCGACGAGGAGCGATTGCATGAGCTCATGACCGCGGCTGGTTTTGAACGCGTGTCTCTGCGGCGCGTCAGCAGGGTGATTACAAATAGGAAGGAGCAGCTGCAAATGCATAGATTGTTCTTGCAGGCGGAGTACCAAAAGCCCGCAGCGTTGTAGTTGGTGTAGTTGTATACTTGTTTGTCTTTAGCGGGCCACTTGCAGTAGCTAAGGTCTGTTCTAACATGAAACCTACTCTCTCACTATCCGATGATTCGCTCCCGCGTCAAGTGCGGTGCGCAACACATTAGTGCGATTTAAATTAATATTGCAGTTAACTCGACATTTGCGCCAACCGCGCCTCTCGCGCCAGCGCGACACGCACAGCTTCTCTTTTCTCGCCGACACTTCGCGACGCTACCCATGTAAATACAGCACTAGAGGCACCGCTGTTTGCCAAAACCAAATGGCTGCAATGTCACGGAAGGGAAGAAAGCATCGTTTTTTGCTTCGTCCCGTTCAATTCCTGTGCGACCCCACCCCAGGATCCGCACACGTCAGGCGCAATGCTCGATAACTCATCACCAACACTTCCTCGAAAACAACCAACCCTTCTTCCATGCAAAATGCATAAGCGGGCACAATTAAAAGTCAGCATCCACCTAGCTCACGCGACCGTAGGACAGACAGGTCACAAATAGTGAATCGTTCCAGTCCTCCCTAATCTTATGCAATGGTCCGTGAGATGTTCTAGTGCACCGCTGCTCTTCACCGTAACTTTGTCCTCTTGACAGCACAAAGGCACATTGTTCCTGCGTGCAGGCAACGGCCGTGATCATATAGTTTTCGTCCCACCTGGCGTGGATTGAATGTGAGGGATATTGGAAGTCGAGCTCTACACACTGGTCCTTGAATGGAGCTCCACGCGACATGACAACGCACCACTGCATCTGGAAGCGCCCCTGTGTTGCAATGGCTGTGATATAGTACTCTGCATTCCATTTGTCGGCGATCCATTTTGAAGGGAAAGTGGAAGAGACAATGTACGACTGTTGCTTGTACTTGCGACCGCGTTGCATCATGGAACAGACCACTCCCCAGCAGTTGTCGTTACCGGCAACAGAGGTGATGAAGAAGGATTCCTCCCACTTTGTGCGAACCCAGTCACGCGGGAAATCCGAGTCGTGGCAGTAATGAAGTGCCTGTTCTGTGTACGTCGAGTTTCGAGCGTTCAACACGGCAGTCCACATGCTACCGGCAAAATTGAGGCTGGTGATCCTCATTCCTTGGCTCCATTTGCGCTCGACTTCCTTGACAAGGTTGGAGTAGGAAGTATGGGAGGTGTAGCATTGGGTCAACGGGGAAGCACTGGCACGTGCGCTAGTTGAGACGATGATCCATTGATGAGTCTTGACGCGTTTGGGCACCACAACCTTGTGCCTCTTCATGACAGGGATGTCGTCGTCATCTGCGTCGCGCTGCTTCCGTTTCGAGCCTACTGCGGGGCCCGGTCTATCTGCACTGTTGGCATTGCTCTTCTCCTTCTCCTGCAATGCCAAGAGCTTTTTCACCTCTCTAATTCCCTTATTGCCGTCCGAACAGAGCAGCAAAAGATAATCGTAATCGGGGGACTCCTCAAACTTCATCTGACGAACGTAGGCTAGGAAGTATTGCAGGACTTCTGGAGCTCCTCTGCACATGGCATCGATGGGCAGACGGCCCTTTGTCTCACACACCTGCATGTTCTTATCCTCACCGGAGTAACCCTGCCATGGAAGCGAGCCGTGGTACAGATAGAGAAGCATGTAACCCAAAGATTCCAAATCATCCCTTCGAGAGAGCCAGCGGCCCAGATGGGCATTGACGGAAGCGTATCGCACGGTGCCAGAAAAATGATCGACGCGTTGGCCATAGGCGATGTGGCCGCCAGGTTTGGCAGTATCGCGCCAACGGGAAGCAAGGCCGAGGTCGACCATGTAGAGGCCGCGGCTGGGATCCATTGAGGAATCGTCGGAGTAGGCGCATAGGAAGTTTTCAGGCTTGACGTCCCCGTGGACGTAGCCCTTGGAGTGAAGCTTGCGCAGCAGGCGGACGCACTTGTGGCCAATGACGGCGACGGTTTCCCAGACGAGACCGCGCGGGGGACGACTTTCCAGTAGACGCTGGAGGGTGGGGCCGAGGAGGTCCATGACCATGACGTAGTAGCGGCCATGGTGGCCGGTGTAGTGGACTTTTGGGGCGCCATCGCCGTTCATGCAGCGCATGACCTCCCATTCACGGCGAGCAATGGAGCCGGAGCGATGCTCGAGCTTGACAGCGACGCGGTGTTTGGTCTGGTAATGCTCGCCCATGTAGACGTCTCCAAAGTGACCGGAGCCGAGATGGCCGGTCTTGATGATGTTGTAGCGGCGGCTGCCATCGCCGACCTGCGAGGGCACCGGGTCTTTTCGCGACTCGTCGTCGGTCATGGCTGGGGAGGCGGAGGGGAGGCGGAGGTCGGAGGCCTCGGAGGGGAGGTGGAGGGACGGGGTGTTGAGGGTGGAGGGTGCAAGGTGGAGGGTGGAGGGTTGAGGAGTGGGGAGTGGGGAGTGGGGAGTGAGGAAGGGAGGTGGAGAGAACGAATTTGTAGTGGTAGGCAGTCAGCTCGGGAATGATTGAATGGATTGGAGGGGGAAGGGGGAGAAGGGGGAGAAGGGTGTGCGATGTAGCGGCAATGTAAAGTGCAATGTAGGGTGCGATGTAAGGTGCAATGTAGATGGTGCAATGTAGATGGTGCGATGTAGATGGTGCAAGGTAGATGTACGAGGGTTGGTGGGTGCCAGTACAAGGTTTGAGTATGTGCAAGTGGGCAAAAGCGAGCGTTCGTTTCGGTCCGTTTTGGTATGGGGACGGATGCGAAGAGACAGGGGAAGGG
>JAUBNZ010001567.1:0-11078 GCA_032355485.1 Bonnemaisonia californica | reverse complement strand
GCATGCTCGGTGTTTTATATTTGACAGGCCGTTTATTGTCCCGAGGTCTAGTTGCTAGTTGCTATCACAGTACAGTAAATTACTGAGCAATTTGCACAGTGCGACCATCCAATTATCTATTATGTGAACAAGGACCCTGTTATCGTAATATCGTAACATACATATGTACATACGATACAATAATAGTACGCGAGGTATCCACTCAGCATCTGGTCACAAAGACAAAATCGCACCGCCTCCCTCGATTGGCACGTTTATCTTCTTGCTTACCATCTCACGCCATCTTCAGAAGCGATACTTTTGTACAAGGTTAGCTTCATTACATTTCGACCTTAACCTCTGTTTCGAGCGATCCTATGAAAAGCCCCTTGATCTGCGACCAGAGCAAATCTGTAAACACGTTAGATTCAGCACCTTCACAAAGCCTCACACCTACTGCGTGTTAGCACGACCATGCAGAAATGGATTTGAAATAACCGCCAGCTGCTGGCCAGCCACACGGTCCGAAGATTTACATTACATTAAGCTACGCGAGGCACACCGTGTAACTACAGAAGGCAGATACTACCCAAAGCATACACAACAATACAAGGACTAAAAATAAGCAGTCACCCCCACGCAAACAAACAGTACCGCCCCTATTACTGAAACGTCCACAAAAACACACACCAAGTTTCACCCTCTAACAAAACTGGCTCATGTATGGTCGCAGCACCTCGCCCACGGCCTTGATCTGATCAACCGTCACCCCCGAGAAAGCAAACCGCACGTACATGTTCTTCTCACCGGGCGTCGGAGTGCCGAAGTGCGCCCGTGTGCAGAACGACACCCCAGTTTCCGATAGTACCTTGCTGCGGAACTTCTCGATGTTATCAATCCCCATTGCTGACATTGCCTTTGTCACGTTTGCCATCATGTAGAATGTCGCTTTGGGCGTGATGGCGTGGAAGCCTGGCACGCTGTTCAGCTCTGCTGCAAGCACGTCCCGACGCACCTCCAATTCCGCAACCATGTCGACTGTGAACTTCTTCGCCTCTGGGTGCTCGAGAGCTGTCACGCCTGCCACTTGTACAAAATGCGTCGTGCAGGCCTCGTCGTTTGTGTTGATCTTTGTCACCATGTCCACGATCCACTTGGGCCCCAGCACGGCGCCGAGACGCCAGCCGGTCATAGAGAAGCTCTTGGAGAAAGTGTACCCGCACACCGTGCGCGAGAACATGCCCGGGAGTGTGGCGATGTGGATGAAGTCCTCCTTCTCAAAGTCGGAGAAGATAATCTGGTAGTACGGGTCGTCCGAGAAGCAGTACAGGTCCTTCTCGACACATAATTGAGCGATGGCCTCGAGCTCTTCACGGGTGTGTGCTACGCCCATGGGGTTCTGGAAGTTGTTCACGAAGATGGCCTTGGTCCTGGGGGTAACCTTGGAGCGAAGCTCGGCGATGTCCAGGGCAAACTTGCCGCCCTCGGTCTCCTTGTACAGGTATGGTACGGCCTTGGTGTTCAGGAACTTGGCCATGGACTCGTAGATGGGGTAGCCGGGGGACGGGAAGAGGACCTCATCGCCTTCGTTACAGAGGACCATGAGGAACTTGCCAATTCCGGGCTTGCCGCCGCTCTGGATGGAGACGTTCTCGGCGTCATAGTCGATACCAAAGACCTCCTTGTAATGGTTGGCCATGGCGGTGCGCAGGCTGGGAATTCCGGCGGCGGCACAGTAACCGGTGAAGCCATCATCGATTGCCTGTTTGCAAGCCTCCTTGACGACAGTCGGTGTGGAAAAGTTGAGGTCTCCAATGTGGAAGGGGTAGATGGTCTTGCCAGTGGCCTTGATCTTACCGGCCTCGAGGGCGACGGCGTAGGCAGTCTCAGTGCCAAGGCGGCCGAGGCGGTCGGCGAGCGGGTCACGGTAGTTGGCGACGGATCCCATGTTTTGAATTTGAGGTAGAATAACGATGTTGAGAAGGATGTGTGGAGGGGTTTGAAGAAAAGAGGACAAGGTAGAAGTAAGGCTGAAGTGTGTTGATGATGAGCTGAGCTGAGTTGGAGGTGAAGAAGAGTTTTGCACTGGCAGGGGATATATTTATATAGTTTATAGAGGCCCAAGCGTAAGTGTTCAATGCAGCTGTGGGCATGTGGGCGAACAGAGGCGAAAGAGGGCGAAACGGGGCGAGGTAGAAGTTTGTGGTGTGTATGTGACTTTGCGGGGAAAATTGAAGCAATTGGATGTCCTCTGCGATGGGTGGGTAGCAAGTACCGAAGGGTAGAGATTTTTGAAGTGGAAAGGGCAGATTCAAAAAGGGATAACACTTGGAGATTGGAGAGGTATCCTTGGGCGGCAGCAGGAGGCGGTTTCGTGTATGTATAAGGCGTAGATCATATCCGATGTGTTACAGTTGGGTAGTGTGACAAATTAACTCTGCTCATTCAGAATCGCAGAGTGGAACATCTGCATGTAGGTGAGCACGTGGCCCTGCGGGGGCAAGGTTGCGCCAAAGCGGGGCGGACGGAAGGGGGCAGGGGCGATGCGCGTGTGTCGTGGCACACTGCCAAAGGCGATGCAAATGCAGGGGCGCATTGCACGACGCGAGCGGGGCGGACAGCAGAGCTTCCACCCAGCCGGGCTGCGGCACTGGGCCAGTGAACACATTGTCTGCAGCAAGGGGTTGGCGGTGAGGCGGCGGCGGTGCACATGTGGTGGCGCGTGCTCCATTCTGTGATTGAATGCGTGACATTCTAGCCAATGGCTGCTTGGCATCCATGAGGACTGCATATACGCCTGCAGGCTGCACTGCCAGTGGTGGGCTGTATGCTTTGTGTGGTGGTGTGCTGCGATAGTATGAAGATCATTGCAACGGTTGGGTGGCTGATGGAATGCAAAATTTGCATTGAGGGGCCCTTTTGTCATAGGCGGTGACGGTTAGCTGCGATCCGGCAACGCTTTATTCGCACAGATTGCACCTCCAGTTTGCACCCGCGGTTAGCACCCGCAGGCTTGTAGGCGTAGGGGGTGCGCTGCACCAGACACTATTTCGCCGAGCCTTCTGTACCATCCATGCACCATTGCACATCTTCTATCGGCCTCAGGTTCAGGCACCATGCTCTAACCGTCGCTTCATATCACGTTGACCTGAACCGCATTGTTAGGAAGGGTAATCTTAACTGGAGCGCTTCCTTCTCGACAAGTACAGTGAGTGCGCCTGCCTGCCGGACGTATGACTAGCCAGCGCCAGCAGCCCGCCATCTCAGCGGCTGAGAATTATCGTTAATTTCTGCAAATTTTATTTATCATTGCCATTTTCAGTAGCACTTGTGACCCATTCAGGAAGGACTCTGGGTCACGATCCCGCCAGATGCAGAGGAGGCAAACGGATCTGCGCAGCTTTGAAAAGGGCTTTGAAAAGGGCTTTGAACAGGGCTTTGAACAGGGCTTTGAACAGGGCCTTGAACAGGGCCTTGAGCTGGGCCTTGAGTTGAGCCTTGAGTTGAGCCTTGGGCTGAGCCTCTCCACAAGTGTGCGTAACGCGGGCAGAAGATGCTGCCCCGAATGCACATACTTTAATGTTACTTTGTGCAGTGCTGGCCTACAGCACCCTTCTGAGGAGTACATCGTCCTGTGCGGAATACACCAAAAGCACCCTTCGTGGGTATTTTTATATTTAAAAATACATTTTTTATATTTAAAAATACACCGCACCCATTACGCTTGTGTACCCAAGTGCATCCCCAAGCAGAATAGCATTATTCCTTTCTACGCTTCTCGTTCACACATCTTTCATCTTCTTTCAGCTCAACGTGTCCCCATCACCAAGCCACCGCAGCCGTTCACTTTCCGCAACCCATTCTGACCCAAGACCGATGCTACGCGCCCACCTCCTACACTCCTCTCGGCCACTGTTTCCCTCATACATCTGTAACCCTTTTCGCACCCTCACCAATACATACCCCTTTCTCTTCTCCTCACCCTCCGCCCCACAGCTTATGTCCCGCACCCAGCCACTCCCCCACCACTACATCCAGCCCAATCGCCCCATCTCCGCAATGGTCGAACCCGGCACAACGCCCTGGCGCGTCGTCGTCACCCGTCGCGTCCCCGCCCCCGCCATGCATCTGCTCCGCCAGGAGACTGCCAACCTCGATCTCGACGTCTGGGAATCCGACGATACAATGCCCACCGATCAGCTTATCGCCCGTCTTTCCGAGGGCGCAGACGCCCTCTACTGCGTCCTCACCGACCGTATCACTGCTGAAGTTCTCGATGCCGCAGGACCCCGTCTCAAGATCGTATCCACCATGAGCGTTGGCTACAACCACATCGACGTTGTTGAATGCAAACGTCGCGGTATCATTGTCGGTAACACCCCAGACGTCCTTACCGAGACCACAGCCGACACTGCAGTCGGTCTCGTCCTGGCCACATGCCGCCGTTTCAAGGAGGCCACCGCCTCTGTTGTCGACGGTACCTGGGGCACCTGGTCCCCCATGGGCATGTGCGGTCCCGATGTCCACTCCTCCACTGTTGGTATCATAGGCCTCGGTCGTATCGGTGCCGCCGTTGCCCGTCGGCTGCGCGCTTTCAACTGTAAGATTATATATTCAGGCCGCGCCCCGAAGCCGGGCATGGCCGGCCCGCTTGATGCCGACTTTGTATCAGAGGATACGCTACTGGAGACTGCCGACATCATCATTCCCTTGTGTCCGCTTAATGAAACCACGCAAGGCATGTTTGACGCCGAGAAGTTTTCCAAAATGAAGCAGTCAGCTGTGTTCATCAACGCTGCTCGTGGCGAGCTGGTCAATCAGGATGATTTGCTCGTGGCGCTTACGGAGGGGCAGATCTTTGGCGCGGGTCTTGATGTGACAACACCGGAGCCGTTGCCCACGAATAGTCCTTTGATCAAGTGTCCGAACTGCTTTATTTTGCCGCATATCGGAAGCGCTTCTGAGGGTACCCGAATTGCCATGGCAACGCTAGCGTCACGAAACTTGTTGGCGGCCTATTTTGGTACACCGCTGCCAAGCGAAGTGAAGATCTGAGAGGCTTGACTGGTGCTTGTGGTTGCCAACAATACAAGAAAGTAGAGCTCTCTAGCATGAGTGCCGTTGGTAGAAACTCGCGCTTCGGTATTGTACAATAGCGAGATCTAGAAGAAGCCTGCTCCTGTTTTTTTGATACATCAGCCTGCTAAACAAGTCTTCTTTGGAATGTAGCCCAATCTCCCAACTTCAAGTATCGCATATAGATGTGAAGAATTGACTGCTCCAGTTGATGAATTTGTCAATTCGGCCTTTCTCTTCCCTGTAGACCAATATTCGTCTGCAGAGTCTGTAATACAATGTACTTAATATTGTAACAAGAAAGGGCCGTTTTCAGAGCGTACTACTGGTCTTGTCTCTTCGAAGAACAGAAAAAAATGTCTTCCTGCTGATACACCAGGAACCAAAGGGATACCTACAAGGTTAGCCACACTTCTGCTCATGGATTCGGAAGAAGGCCCCCTGCCCAGCAATCTTATATACTTGATAGGACACAGCAATGAATAGCAGCTGAGAACGAACACGGGTAATAATGTAAAGTAAAAAAAGGGAAACGACATGGACAAAGAGTCAAAACAAACAAACAATTTACTTCTCAGACCATCTAAAGTTTCACCACAGATATTGTGATGGGCTGACCACCAGTTGGGAGAACTTGCAGTTCGCAAGCAAGTGCTCCGCAGGCGAAACCCCTCCACAACGCCCCCGAATCAAAACTACACGAGCATAATGCCTGCATAACGATCCTAGGGAAACAACTTGACAGCTTTGAAGCACTTAGGCTAATATCCTGGGTCTCTGCAGGACACGAACAAAGCATTGAGCCGAGCTACGGTCAATGCGGATAAAGGAAAACGATTAATCTACGAGCCCAGAACAGCAAATAGATACTGCAGCGGGTAGAGAGAGATAGAGATAGAGATAGAGATAGATAGAGATACGAAACATGAACATTCATCACCCAGAAAACGCTTTCACAACATGGAGCATTAGCATTATGTAGGAAACAAGGGATTTTCAATCACGTGGTCATCGAAAGAGGGCACGATGAAGATGAGTTCCCGGAAGGCACAATTTTCGCTTTCAAGCTTTCCGCAGTTTTCGCATCGTAAATTCCACTCTCTTCAGCTGCCACTCCGTGGTCGACCTGGAACTTCCCAACAGCGGTGCGGGTTTCGGGCCCGTACAGTCCAAAGCGCGGCGTGTACATACTGGTATCCATGTAGCCCAGATCCGTCAGAACCTTGTGCAGGAACTTCACCTTCGGCCCACGCTCCCCCGGCTTCAGAGGAGCCGGCGGCGCAAGCATATCGGAGAGGAAGCCTTCCCAAGCAAACTTGCATTCCTTGAAAGTCATTCCGTCCTTGCTAACCGTCCCATCGCCGTAGCATTCGGAGCATAGGTTGCGCTTTTCAGTAGAGGTGCTCTTGTATCGCGAACCGACGATGGGCGTCTTCTCACAACCGTGGCATTTGATACCCCGGTGCACATCAAATCCATTCGGCGCATGCTTTGCCCCCTTGCCTTTCGCAGTCTGCTGCGAACCATTGCGTAGTATTCCGGCCTGACGCACTTTTCGGAGAATCTTCACAGCCTCTTCGTCACATAGCGCTGCCCCAAAGAGCAATGTCAAAAGTTGTAAAAATTCGTCGCTGACCACTGGTTTCAAGGGACCGCAGAGCTCGTCCATGAGCTTGTTCACACTCTCATCAGAGGGGAGCCCTTGCCTGCCAAGTTCACATCGCATCCATTTTCGCAGCAAGGGAATGCATTTCTGCCCCGCTGCAAAGACCTCGTGTTTGTTCTCCAGCCCTTTCAGAGAAAGCTTCACATTCCTGAACGCAGTCCTCGTTTCTTTGGAAACGAGCTTCAAGTCACCGAACAGCCCTTCCTTACCAGTAGGGTACTTTGCGAAATATGGCCTGAGACGAGCAAACAAACCCCTGCCTTTTCCATCACCCTTCCGATTCCAAGTGCTCTCCAAGTTCCGGGCACTCGCCGTAGGCTCCATCTCCATTTCACTGTCCCATGGGAAGGGTCCCATCTGACGGGCCGACCGCATGATATCAACGGCTGCCTTGTCAGTCAGCACCGCACGGATGAACGTCTCTGTACGTTCAGCAACTTCCTCGCTCACCTTTGGCTGAATGTGAGATTCAATCGCTCTGACAACCTTGTCCACACTTCCAACAGACGGCATATTCTCCTCGCCCAGGTCACTGCTCATCCAGTTCTTCAATGCAGGGAACGCACCTTTTGCAGCCTCGAACACTTTACTCTTGTCCTCTGTGTCTCGCACACAACGCTTGAGCTTCCTGAAACCAAATTTCGTGTCCATCGACACCAGCTCCAGGCTCTCGAATAAGCCCTGCTTGCCAGTCGGGTACTGCGCAAGAAACGGCCAGATTCCGGCGAACAGACCTTTCTTCTTGGCTAGCTCTGACCCGCTCACCGCCTTCTCGGCGACGCCTTTTTCGACAACCTTCAAGCGTCCCATGTCACGAACGTTTCGGAGAACACCGATAACAGCTTCGTCCGCAAGAGCAGATGTCAGGAATGAAGTCAGCTTTGCCACAGCACCATTATTCAGAGATGTAATGGCGCCAGTGATAGACCCAATGAAGGTATCGACGCTGGCCGCAGACGGCATGCTTTCATCATTCACATTCGCTTTCACCCAACCCTGAAGTGCATCAAACACAGACTTCACAGCTTCAATGGTACCTTCGCGATTCTCCAAACTTGAAAGGGAGCATCTTGCTTTCCGGAAGGCCTTCGCAGTGTCCTCTGATACATGACTGATATCTTCAAAAAGGGCGCTCTTCCCGTTGGGATAACTCTTGAAGAACGGTCGCACTCCAGCCAAGATTCCTCTCTTGTCCTTACCACTCCTCATGGCCGGAGCGCCTCTGGGAACTGCAACATCCACATCAATGTCACTCTCCGTCTCCAATGAGAAGAGGTTCAAATGAGAGACGCGTCCGAGAATGGCGATGACAGCCTTATCAGCGAGCGCGACCCTCAGGAGCTCGGAAAACAGGGCCACATACTTGGCTCCAAGTGCAGCCGTTAAGCTCGTTGTGACGGTTTCCACAAGTTTGTCCACAGAATCCGAGGAAGGAACATCACCACCACCAATATTGGCCTTCATCCAAACCCAAAATGCCGGGAAGGTCGCTTTCACCGCACTGATGATTACATCGCGATTGTCGGAAATGCGAAACGCACGGCGCCCCTTTTTGAAAGCTGCAGTAGTCTCATCGGAAACAAGTTTCAGATCGTCGAACAGCCCGCTCTTACCCGTCGGGTACTCTTTGAA
The DNA here is from genome assembly GCA_032355485.1 of Bonnemaisonia californica. Classification (NCBI taxonomy): domain Eukaryota; phylum Rhodophyta; class Florideophyceae; order Bonnemaisoniales; family Bonnemaisoniaceae; genus Bonnemaisonia; species Bonnemaisonia californica. Next base: position 2,725 of record JAUBNZ010001567.1, on the reverse strand, counting down.
GTAAGGCCTGATGCTGGCGAGCATTCCCGGCTTCCCGTCTTGGCCCTTCTTCGGGGAGTGCTGCGCTCCAGCAACAGCTTTAGCTGCGTCAGTGCCAATGCTCATTCCGCGCATTTTGCGGAGCACATCCACAACCGTCTGATCGGCCAGACCAGTCTTCAGGAATGACTTCGCCGCATCCGCAAACTTGCCGTCTACAGTCAGCTGCATCTCGGACATTACAGCCTCAACAATCTCGGAAACGTCAGTAGCAGCCGGCATACCACCATCGCCGAGCCTCTTCTTCGCCCAAGCGACCACAGCAAGTGCTGCAGTGCACAGCGCATCAAAGATGACCTCGCGATTGTCACACTGGCGGAAAGAGCGACGCATGCTCCTGAAAGCAGCCTTAGTATCATCAGAAACAAGGGCAATGGACTCAAGGAAACCGGCCCTCCGGCCGGGATACTGCCTCACAAACGGACGAACGACAGCAAACAATGCTTGGCGGTTACCAGCCTTTGGGGCAGCAGTCACTTCCACATCACGGTCGCCCTTGCTCTCATCCATGACATCGGCATCCCAAGGAAACGGACCCATTGCATTGACATGGCGCATGATACCAACCGCCACATCATCCTCAAGGGCTGCGCGCGCAAACTTCTCAACCTTTCCAAAGAAAGGCTCACCAAGCTTTGGGACCATCTCACGCTGGAGCATGTCGACAAAGCCATTGATAACAGCCGCGTCCGGAATACCCCGCTCCGGCAGCGAGCCCTTCATCCAGACACGCACCTGCGGGAAGACACGAGCAGCCACACGCAGGATCTTGCCGCGGTTATCCGCAGTGCGAACAGCGCGAATGGCAGACTTGAAGGCCGCAGTCGTCTCAGACGAGACGAGCGTGAGCGAGGTGAGCAGGGACTGCTTGCCGGCCGGGTAGGATTTGAAGTACGGGCGGATTGGTGCGAGCAGGCCTGGCTTGTTCGCGGTGCGCGACTGCTTGCCGGGGCGGGCTGGGGCATTCTCTGCAGCAGCTGCGCGCTTCATTATGCAAGAAGTAGGTAGGAGAGAGCGGGGGGCTGTGCTGGGAGAGGGAGGATTGGGGGAGTGGGAGAGGTTCAGAGGTTGAGATCAATGGAAAGACGCAGAGGTGAAACAGATTGAAGATTGAGATTTTAGAGACGGGTTGGAATGTGGCTCGAAAACAATGGGGCAGAGCTGTGGCTAGAAGCCCTTTTATAGGATTTATGTACAGCGTCTGTACAGGGCGCGGTTAACCCTATTAAGGAAAGTGCAAATTTGGCCTCTTTGCTGCGCTGTCACAAACGTGTATCATACTTGGGTGGCATACGTACAGTAATGGGGATGGTAAGTAGCATTGCTGGACAAGCCGTGCAAGATGGCAGTGACACGTTTACATTCCCCAGGACTTGTAGCTTTACGGAACACACAGCCATGTAATTTTACCAAAGGTACGAAAAGACATCGAGATGTGTACTGTATCCAATATTATTGATATTTCTTGCTCGCCGTCTCCGTAAAAACCCGTAAGCTTTCGGATTGAAACTCCCAATTTGGGAGCAGCGCTGGTCAAAAGCCCATGAACATGATCTGTCGTGATGTCGCTTCTGCCCTGGCATTCTGGGAGTTGCTAGAAATCGCTAGAAATCGCTGCCCACGACTTCTTGAGCAGTGCCATCACAGATTTTCGTCATCGAATGGCGTGTTCTAAAAATGAATTTGTAGTCCAGAAATGATCATTTTGAGGTTCCTGCTTTCCTGTTATGTAATCATGTAATTTCTAAGCAGATATTGTGGAGCCGTGCTACTGTAAGAATAGGCTATCCGACTCGGACGTAGAAACGTACTAAATTTAGTAGTGTTACTAAAGTGAAACAACTGTAAGGAGTGCACTCGGGGAATCCATTTTAAATTAAGAAATAATATACCGTTTCACTCCATTTTTTCTAGCGAAGCAAGGCTGCTCTCAGAATATTAGTGAAGTATCCAGAATTATCGTAGGGATGAGCGAAGTCTGTCTACTTTTCCTTTAAGAAGAAAGGGCTAAACTAGCGTTTTTTTGGTAGAGAAGTTAGTCTTAGGATGTAGAACTCAGAAAGGACTCCCAGGGGGACGTATAATAAAATAAATTGATGTGATATATCCCCAATGCCTTTATTTAAGGATCAGTATAGTGATCCGAACGTTCCGGAGAGCAGTAGTTCGGCGCACGGCGACATGTTCTACTATCGAGTACATAGCGACATAGAGGGCGTTTATCCCCCATCCTGGCGACGTTTCATCCTAAGCTATGCAGTAAAAGTGGCGCAGCCAGCAGTCAAAGTTGAATAGTCAAGCAACTTTACGAAGGCCTCAAAAAGGCGATTCGATCACTATAGTGATCACATGTGGCACGGGAAAGTGCACTCGCAGCACTGCAGATGCAGTATTATGGCACAATCAACGAACGCGAAACTAGTGGTAACCACTTTACTCTTGCCGCTGCCTTCGTGTAGGTCTCACAGGCGCGGCTGTATTGGGGCTTGCACCGCCAGGTGGCGATGTTTGCATCACCGTTTGCCCTAATAGCCGCTTGGAGGCGCGCCTTGGGGTCGCAGAATTCTCCCTGCATGTCGGCGGCGGCCTCGTAGATGTATTCAACTCCACAGCATCGTCCTCTGCCGCTTCTTCATCCGCATCAGTGTTGCTTTCGGGAACAGATCTTCCAGCAAGACGCGGTGTT
>JAUBNZ010001566.1:0-11079 GCA_032355485.1 Bonnemaisonia californica | reverse complement strand
CGTCTACCGGAAGAATTGGGAAGCTTGCAGCAGCACATGTCCTCCCGAGCGTGCTGAGTACTACATTGGTCTCCCCACCTAGACTTCTAGCTCTCCATATTGGGAGTGATATACCACTTATGATGGTCAGCACACGATATCGAATCACTGATGCATCTGCCCCGCGGTTGTATCGCCCAGGATCGTGTTCGCCGGTCACACCTGAGTGGTGGATGTCGGTTGCAGAGGTTTCTTCACCTGAGGGTAGCCGTTTGTTGGGGGCCCCAAGACCGGACGTCCGATCTCCGTACGCTTCGTATGTATGGGAGGAGTCCCTCAGTCTACTGGCACTCACAAGAACTGCTTACAGCACACAGCACACGTACGTACAGTTCGTGCTCCCTACTTTGGTGTTGAGCCACTGGTATAATTTCCAACCCAATATTCGACTATTTCACATCAAAAAATAATAAATGTTTCCACCACGCCAATCCTTTTTCTGGAATATTTTCCATCAATGTCCAGATGTCGTACCCCGTTAATCATCTACTTTATTTGCCCTTATAGAGCCTCTCATGACCAGTTCTCTTCTGGTTTGCTTACCCTTTCTGTCCTCCGACACCTGCGCACTCGCTTGCCAATCTGGGTAATTTTCTCCACCTCATCTTGTGTGTACTTTGCTCTCCCCGCTGTGGATGTCACGCGCCTCGAACGGTGGCTTCGAACTATGTTCGTGTAATTATCTACTGACCGACCTGTCTGAGTTCTTCACCTTTGGGTCTGGCCATCTGTGTTGCGCGCCGCTTCACCCACTAGGTGTCTCTCGGTTGCATCCCGTAGCAACCTTCGATTAGGCGCGTAACGTAATACCCAACCTCAGTGGGCTTCTCACCTTTAGGTGTTGCCATTCCCCTCTGAGCGCGTACCGTTTTCCCTGCCCTTCTTGGGAAACACTTCTGGGTATTCCGTTCACATGGGCTCAACTTAGAAGCCTATTCTCATCCCGTCGGACGCATCCCCTCCTCATGGAGGTGACTCTTCGCAGCGCTGCGGAGTCTGGCTTTCTTTCCATCTTCCGCGTGGAGCCTCATATTCTTCACACCTAGGGTGGTGTTAGGCAGGTTATGCCCATTTTTTGAGACGCATACCTGGTTTGGGCAAGGCTCACCATAGAGCTCACTTCGTGTTCGGTCGCGTGTGACTCCTCATCGTAGAGGCCTTCTCACATCGCCGCCCCCACCAAGGGGAACTGCGTACCCTTCCTGTATTTTCCACCTTCACACGTGGCGCTTCTTTTCCGCTCCCGCGTGTATGAATCCCTTACTTGGGTTCTTGACCTGTGGGTGGAACGGGACTTTTCTGTTCGCGTCCTCACCGAAGGGGTTCTTCCACGAATCTGACCACTCAATACAGAGGTGTCACTAGTAACCTGCGGTTCGTCCCGTTGCTGCATGCGTAAGATAAGATTACCCTAGCTGGGTTTTCAACCTGATTGTTTTACGCGCCTTCTGCGTGCACCATTTCATTACAAAAGTGTCCCACCAACTATACGTGCCTTGAATCATGCTACCCTGCGTTCCCTCACTGCCCGGGTGTTTCCTCTGCACCAATCTAGGAGTTTGAGCTTTCCGTATTCCGCGCCTCTCCACCAACGAGATCTACCATACTTCACCCTGAGCGCCCCCTTCCAAGGGAGATGTATCTGCGTGGTACACCGCCCCCTTTTCAAGGCAAGCGTCCTGCGAGCCGTAGGGGTGTCACGCTTCCTCCCCTGGAGGGTGACCGGTCGGCGAAGCCTCACGCCTTGCACTCCAGCTGCGGCGGCGGATCTTCTTCCAATACAGGGAGGTAAGTTCCACTGGGCCGTTTTACGCCTCCGTATGTGTAGGATCCGGGTAGCCATCCCATTTGATGAATTTCCACGCCTGCGCCTTGACGTCTGTATCAACATGATTTTGAAGAATTCCATCGACGACCTATTCCTCTCCTACTGAGCAGAGACCAGCGTGCTGACCCCCGGATTGGGATGGGTCGTCCTCCATTGAGGAAGTAGCACGCATGGTCTCCGTTTGAGACCCGCGTCAAGCCGGCCCTCGGGCCTCTCCTAAAGAGGAGGTGAGGCTGCGGTCACGCGGTTTTGTTGAACCTTTCCTTTAATTCATCTCTGTTGATGCGTATGGTATTTTCCCATACATTGTCCCCCCTGTAAGGTCCCTGTGCAATGGGACTCAGTTCGGAATTGGCTTTCTGGGGCGTGTCAATATAGATATAAACATCAATGATGAGGTGCCTGTTGCTTTCACGGACACGCCGGTCCAAATCCCGTTTATATCGGGCCTGCGACTTGAGTAGTCGAGTCTGTGTCTGCCCAATGGACGCTGACTGGAGAGATTGGAAGTATTTCTTTGTCTCGGCCGTTAGCTGGGGCCTCCTCCTAATGGAGTTGTGAAGGGAAAACTGGGGGTGGGCGAGTGAGGATGACGTCGAAGGGAGTGGTCACTGCAGACCTATGGATATGCGTGTTGTAGGAATACGATAATGCACCAGCATAGGTTTCCTAATCTGCCTGATTTTTATTGACATAGATCCTCACCATTGGGTGGAACATCCCGTGGAACCTCTTTACTTTCCCATTTTTTGAGGGTGGTACGTCGAGGTGAAGATGTTGCATGTCACAAGCTCCAGGTATACGGAAAGGAAAAGCCGTGACGCCAAGTGCGGCCCGTTGTCGGACAACAGCGTCCTTGATGGGCCATGCTTGAATACCCAGTTGGTACAGAATGCCACTTCCACGTGATAGGCGGTGATGGTACTCATTGGGACAAGTTGCGTCAAATTCGAGAAGCGACACGAAATCACTAACAGGTGCCTCTTATCGCTGTCCGATTTGGGTAGGGGATCATGTAGGTCTATAGCCACTTCTTCTAGTGCCTTCATAGCAGTTCGTCTTCTTGCTGAGGCGCGGTCGATTCTTCGCACAGATCCCGCAATCTACGACCGTGGCTGCGATGTCCGCGGCCATCTGAGGCCAGTAATATGGACGCTTCATGTTGTCGTACATGCGCATCTTCCCTGCGTGGCTAGCTGGGGCATCTCGGTGAAAAATAGTCAGAAATCGCGGTTTCAACGACGTGGGAACTACGATCTGTTTCGTTCAATCGAGGAGTGGCCGTTGGCGCAACATTCCGTCTTCGTCTTCAATGAAGGCATAGTCTTTCTTCTCAGACTGACGATTGAGTATGCCATTGTAGAAATCGTTGTTGCATTGCTCTTCCAACCACTCTGACAGCCTTATTGCTTCGAACGTGGGGAGGTGTGGGGTGGTGAAAATCACTGGTTCTCCTTTTGAAAGTTCCTCTTCGCCTACGTAGCGAGCCCTATATGTGTCAAAGAAATGAACTTCCAGTTCATTGTCTGGTTGGAGCTTGTCGTCCTCCATAGAATGGCACCTATCCTTACGCAAGGTATCTCATCCTCAAAAGGAGAAGTTTCTATCCCTTTTCTTGGGACGCGGGACAGGGCATCTGGAACCTGACGAACAGGCCCTGGAAGATAGACTATGAAGTAGTCGTATTCCAACAACCCTAGTCTACATCTGGCTAATCGCCCTGACATGTCTTCGAAATTCATCAGCCACCGCAAGGCATTGTGATCACTACAGACTGTGAACTTTTTTCGTTCTACGTGAAGTCGTAGCTTAGTGAGCGACCATACCACTGCAAGGCATTCCTTTTCAGTCGCGGGGTACGAACCCTCAGCTGGTTTCGAGGCACGCGACAAATTTCCCAATGGGAGTAAGTCGCCATCCTCCTATTCTCGGAGTACGAAGCAAACTAGCTGGTAATCCGAGGCATTCGCGTTGGGCATATACCGAATTACCATTCCAGGGAGTGCAAATAACAGGGGTTCCAGACGAACTTCCTAGAGAATTCCAAACGACATCTTCTGCTCTTCAGTTGGAGGTTCTCTTCCTAAATTGGAGATAGTCTCCTTCTTGAGCAGGTCATTCATTGGCCGTGCCTTCTTGGCGAAGAAATTCATCAACCGTTCAAAGACTTTGGCGCTTCCAACAAAGGAAGGCAGCTGGTTCGGCGTCTGAGGGAATTGAGCCTCTGTAATGGCCGTCATGCTCTCTTGAGCTATAGCCAGTTTTCCCGGGAGGATAACATGGCCTAAGAAGCCAACTTCCTTTTGAAGAACTTACATTTCTCTAACTTTAGAGTGACTCCCGCCTGCTGAAGCAGGGTGAAGAGCCGATCTACATGATCGATGTGTTCTTCCGCTGACCGTGAGGGAACTATCACATTATCAAGATAGACGATGCACGACTGCCATCAGACTCCAGAAAGGATCATGTCAAGCGCTCACTGGAACGTTGTGGGCGCGTTGTTCAGCCCGAAACGGAATTGGGTGAACCTGAAAGTTCCCATTTGAGACGTAAATTTCGTCATGTCCTTAACTTCTTCCGCGACTGGAAGCTGCCAATAGCCCGAGTTAAAATCAAGGGGGGTGAAGATCTGGGCATCGCTTAGCAATTCGATGCAATTATCCATTCTAGGAAAAGAATACGCATCAGCGATCATTCGGTCGTTCAGCTTGGGGTAGTCGATATAGAACCGCAACTATCCATCTTTTTGGGTACTAGGACTATGGGAATTGCCCACTCGCTTATGGCTGGCTCGATGAAACCTTTTCCAACTTGGAGTGGATCTCCTTTGCTGGCACTTGTCTGCAGAACGGCCCCATCCAATAGGGGAGTTTTCGACAAGGACCCTTACTTGGGTCCGTGTCTATACGGTGGGCAATGAATTTGATGTCTCTGAGGGACCCATCCCACATATCTTGATGTTCCTCTAACATGGACACGACTTTCGTCTTCACCTTTTCTTCTAATTGCTCTATGTTGAGCATCTCTCTCCAACCTGTGTTGATTGTTTCTTCTTTTGGTTCCACTGGAAAAGTGCTAGTGAGCTGCGTTCCCTCCTGTACTATAGTCGATGCTTCCCCACGGTTTTTTGCTACTCTTGTGGCGTTTCCCCTTCTTGGGTCGGCACGAGAAATTGGACTACTCTTTTTGAACTTGCGGACTGCGTGCACACCTCCTCTTCGAGCTTTCGATCGGCCTCCGCCTTGGTGGGATTTCCGCCTGTCGGATCGAGGGAGTTGGGACTGCGAGCGGGGTGCGCTGTGCGTACCCGACGATTGTACGTCTTGGTAGATGGCACGGATTGGTGCCGAAGTTTCGCCAAGAGTGTTGTGAATTCCTTAAGTGGAATAATTTCACTTATGCCATTAGCGAGTCGTACATGATGCCTGTCATAAAGAAGGATCTTGGGCTCGAGGTAACAAAAGCCTCCTTCGTCACTAGAGAAGAGGACGATGCTCGGTATGTTCGCAGGTATTGTCACGCCTTTGACAAGGCCTATCACGTTTTCTGCGTATTCAACCTCAACTAGAGGTGTCTTCCGTTGTTCGGAAAGTCGTGTGTTTTCTCGTTCGAAGAAGCCCTGTCCCTTCCCTTCCTTAGGGGTATGAGGGGACAGGATCGCTAAGGTATTTCCGTTGATGACCTCAATCATCTGATACATTGGATAGATTCCTCGCACATAGCGATTAAGGTAACCCGTGCCAAGAATGGCCGGGACCGCAAAGGTTGGGTATACAAAGAATCTAGCACGAACGGTTTTACCTCGCCAAGGTACTCTTACCCCAATCATCTCTATGATGCGGAGAGGCTTACTATTGGCGTCCGCAAACCCCGGATCCTCAAGGAGAGGAACCTTACACTTCCGCCAATCAGGCGGTAGACCGGAAGGGTTTAATGGCCCCCGGACCACATCCATTGCCCACCACTATACGAAGTGGCTTCTTGTCTTTGCTCGACATGACGACCGATATGATGAGAGAGTCATACATACCTTTCAGTACACATACGAACTTCATTCGGGAGTTCCCTACTCCAATGGAGTTTGCTGACTTAGATGCCTTCGAAGGTTGGCTAAGTCTACAGCATCAGCTGTAGAGATGAACTCCCTTCCCGTTTGGGATGATGTGCCTCTAGGTTGAGGGTAACCAATTTTTCTTGTTTGGACAACTGTTGGGATGGTAGCATCACTGCATCCCCCCCTTTCAGTTTCCCGAAGATGAGTTGGAAGAGGAAGATATGGAATCGCCATCAACAGCCATCAATTTGGGCTTCTCCTCCATATAATTGGGGCCACTCTCCCGCTCTTGTTTGGTCTCCTTCGGATCTGCAACGAAATCAACCACCTTACTGGTAGGGGTTCCCGCCTCCGGTCTCTCTAGTACCCTTGGTACAACACCGCCTCTTGCATTCCAGCCAGAACCGCTGGGGTCCTCCTCTTGGAGTCTTGTTATAGGATAAGCGCCTCTGTTGGCGATACAGGAACTTCTTTGGTCTCTGCTGGCACAAATAGTTCATTTACGGGAAGAAAAACCTTAATCTAGAGTGTAAATGCGGGCAGTTGTATAACAAGGTCACCTCCTGGGAGCACCGGAGACACGTCCAATCGACAGGACGTGTCGGGAACATCGTTCAGCCCATGTCCTTCTGTTCCGGGGACAGCTTCAGGATCGGTTCGGCTGCCGTGGCATCAAACATCTCTAGGGAAGAGCTTTCACTACCACTGAAGATGTGCAACCAACGTCAGGTGAGGTTCCGTCGAGCAAGAGGCCCATACGAGTGGGTTTCGAATGCGGGTCCGACGCCATGATATACGAAGATGTGTCCGAGTAGCGCACCTGCTCCTGGGGTCTTAACACAAGCATCGCTTTCTTCTGGAAAGAAGTTTCCATTGTGGGAGCCAGCTTCGGCCCGTCCTCGCCTCCGGCGGCTCGGAATGCGTCTCCTAGGGCCTGCTCAATGCGCTTCACGGCGAATAAGTCCTTCTCCTCGGATATGGACAAGCTTACTCTAACAGTGGCTCAGATTCCTTTGTGTAGTCCCTTGATATAATAATTTACCAAGTCGCGTTCAGTGAACACGTGGGCCACCGCAGTGCGAAGCCTTGGAGGCGTTCATCGAAGGTAGACTCATCCTATGTTGGTTGTTTTTGTATCTTTGTGACCGCATCATAAGCGGATGAGAGGTCTTTCTCCGTAGCATAATGGCTAAAGAGGACATGCACTGCATGAGGTCAGTCGAGGCCCCTCTTCGCTCCGCCGAGCAGCCTCCCCTTATTCTGAATACTATGATTTCGCCTCTCTTCTGAGGAACCACGGAACAAGCTTAACTGCTGTCGCTTTGCTGACACCTATGGCGTCAGCGGCATGATTGAATTCGCAGAGAAAGTTAATGATGTCGATCGGATCTCGTCCGTCGAAGTCCGTAAAGGACGCAGTGTAGCTGCGTATCTTCGCTTATAGCATGCCTGCTCCTTTCTATTCTCCTTTTTGGAGAGTGCTTCGTACGTCAATAAAACGGCATGCAAGATAGCACACCACCATAAATGCGTCTCCCTCGTTGTGAGGGGTACCAATCCAGGTACCTCCGCGCTTAGTCCATCCCCTCTTGCTTGAGGAGAAACGTTCGTTTCAATTTCGTTATCATCCCCTTCCAGAAGAGGTGGGGGTTCGGTATGGGTATCATTGGTGATTGACTCAATTAAGGCTGTTAATTATTGAGCCATTTGCAGTAAGGACGTCTCGACTTTGTCAGTCTTCCCCTTGCTTGGTGGATTAATTTTATTCGAAACATTCGCTAAATTGTCAGCTAGCGTCCCGAAACGCCGATTGGTGGATGAAACTTGGGATTTCAGGTCATGGACCATTAATGTTAGGGCATCTAACCTCCTAGTTATAACGCCACTTAATTATTCCCAGGCATCGCGCCAAAGCACAGCTTCTGCCTCATTCGAATCATCTAGTTTGAGTTCTTCAAAACTAAGTTCTTACAGGGGTTCTTGGGCTTTCTCGAAAGCCTTCATGCGCTCTTCCAATTCCTTCGCAGTGGACGCCAGAACTTCAGCACGAAGCTTCTCTATGTCGCTTCCCTCTTGATCTTGGAGATTGAAACTTAAAATCGACACCTCCTCCACTGGATTAAACATATCAACTCCGGAGGAGTCTGATGCATCGGCGATTCGTTGTCGAGTTCTCACCATCATAGGTGTTATACACGTCTCATTATAGAGAGCAAGGCTAGTATCTCAGGATACAGATGAAATATTTAGCATGCTCTGGAGAACACTTGATTCTATAAGCTTCCCTAGTCTTCCATCAGACGGTCGGAGTAGGAGACGGGATCCTCAAGATGAAGTAGTGTCTAGCAGGTGGGAGGGATGAGTACTCAGTGCTAGGCCGACCAGAGATCTCACACCGTGCGTTGGGCGATACCTCGCAACTGATGCAGTGATCTGAGTTGCTACATCAATGGATCTCCTACTTGGCGAATCAATCCAGTACACCTAAGGGGTGTGGAACTCGAAAGCAGGGCTACAGAGATTTGGCGGGGGCGAAGCCCCCCTACCAATTTGTCACTCTTCAAATAATTACAACCGAAATTGTATCCCCAAGACTGCACCTTGCAGTTGATGTAGTACTCAGCACGCTCATGAGGGCACGTGCTGCTACAGGCTTACCTATTCTTCCGGTACACGGTCGGGGTAGGAGAGCGACGCATCCAGATGTATTCGTGTCTAGCTTGTGGGACGGAGGAACACTCGGTGTTCGGCACACCAGAGATCTCAACCCCTGCGTTGGGCGAGACTTCGCAAGTGATGGGGTGAGATGAGTTGCAACAGCAATAGATCGTTTAACTGGCGAATCAATCCAGTAGACTGAAATTGTTCGAATGTCCGCGAACTCCGCTCTAACGGCGAGGAGGGTAAACAGTTGTGGGATTATAGGAATCTCACGCAGAGACAGCCCCTAGTGATGGTGTTTTGGGGTATAAGGGGTAGTCACAGGAGGTAGAGCTGCGTGGCTAACCTAAGCCGGTGCATCCCTAGAGTGGGAGCGGAGGCGACGAAGGCGCTTTGACTGTCTCTCCAATGAGGAGCTGCCGTAGACCTATGTTGGTCTAGAGAATATACCGTCTGGCCGGACGGACTCGGAGGGATTGGAGGGATCTCCTTGGGATCAGGAGCAACCAAAAGGTTGGAGACCATACCAATTTAGAGAGCTAGTGCACCGTACGAGCAACGTATAGGCTACTGGCTAACACCGTCAATCCCGTCCCTAGAGTGAGAGGACGCAGAGTGATGCGCAAGTAACTTCCTCAGCAAGAGGTTCAACTAGTAGGGAGCAAGCCTCCTGGAAAAAGGGAAATTGAGGGTACTCGTCGGTACGTCTCAGGGTTCGCTCTGCTATTCAGAACCCCTTATATACTTAGACGTAGTCTTAGCGGATCTACGTAATTATATCCAATATTTAGGGTAGTTCTAGCGAGCAAGGTATTGCCACACATCCGAATCTGGTGGCTGACACTGCCATCACTAAGGACAGCTGTCACATGCTATTACCTCTTCCAGTGGAATGGGTGTAGTACCTGGGAGGATACTCATTCATTACACCTGAGACGGTTTCGATGGCGGTTTCACCTGTGGCGCTGTTCGGGCACTTCGTGAAGTATGAAACGAACGGACGTGAATTGGGTCGGCGGGGCCCTGTTTTACTGCCAATTACCCCACTTTTGAGGGGGTTGCACTCGTTCCTTACATCTCATTATTGATGGGAATGCAGACCACTGAGGTTTGAAATTTGAGAAGTAAACCAATAAGGTTTAGAATTTACCTAACTGTAATTGTGAGCGCGTAGCCAATGAGGCTTTGCCGTAGCAGGTTGCAATTATCATTTCCATTACGCTGGTGAGTATATCCATCGGCTCATTGCAAACGTGTGACTGTTGGGAAGCCCACGTTTGATGGCGGATACAAGTCGGGTGCGTCTTAGTAAGTTTACAGCCGTGAGACTTCCGTGGAATCCTTTTGAAGTGCAGGTGCATCTCGAAGCGTCACCGATAGTTGGAGGCTTCCTCTCCTTACAACCGAGTGACCAGGCGCGAGGAAAGGGCATGCGACTATATAACGGCCGGAACTGTATTCCGAAGAAATGGGGTGACCCTGCGTACCCACGTCTCTCACTAAACCTTCTGACCAAGCTGCAATCAACTGCTAGAGCTAAGCCGTGACGGCTCCGCAAGGAGTTAGGAATCTATGCCATTCTGAGCCTGATCCTATTACGACAGGGATAGCGCCAAATTCACTGGGGTCCTGCCTCCATCTGAATTGTCAATTTGTGCATCGGAGGTTGGAGGGCTGGAAAGCCAAGCATGAGCCGGATGCGAGGATACCCCGCTTCGACTGGGACCGTCTCGACGGGATTGGTATCCAAACGCACAAGCGGACGGGGAAGACTGACGGGGGTTACCGCGCCTGAGAGGCTCTTCGTCGGAATTCACGCACCAACATACAACATCTGTGGGTATTCGTGGCGACATTTTTTACCTGCCTTGGAAAGAAGGCCAACTCTCCGTGAAACGTTTTGGAAGAATGGAATAATTTACCGCCCGAGCAGCTCCTGCATACCGACCCTGTATCGCTGGCCCCGCACAAAATGTTCTTGGTTTAAAGTAGGGAGCGGCGTGGGATTACCCTGGGAGGCCCGAGATGAACCATCGTCCGGCGGTCTGGGTACCGTGATGTTGTCAGGGGGGACATACGAAGGAGCCACCTGAAGAGTGATGGAACCGGGATCGCATGGGCGTCTTCGTGGGGGCAACAACATCGAGGTGCACTAGTTGCCAACGAGCATTCTCCTGTGATTTTATGCGCACTTTGACCCTGCATTCTGCCCCGAGACGGAAATGATTTCCTCATCATTTCCTCAAAGTATTCAAATAATAGACTGATTTTCTTACGCAGCATGATTGATCTCTGCGCTTCGAAGCGCTACGTTCTGGGCTATTGTATTGAAGGAGCGGGTCGTAATGTTAGGGGCGGGCCTTTTCTATAAGCCATATGTCCATGCTGGGGGACAAAAACCAATACCGAAAACTAGAGGGGTCTAACACGTGTCCATGAGGGCCACCTCAAGCACGAGCGATGGGCCAGTGACAACGCAGTCGACAACATACGGCCA
>JAUBNZ010001565.1:0-11080 GCA_032355485.1 Bonnemaisonia californica | reverse complement strand
TCTTCGAAATAAGGGGAACGAGCCATGGGCTTCCTGAATCCAGAGCTGCGGGTTCCTACGTGAGAACTTGATACAGATATTTTCGGATACTTCTGAACAGATCTTGGAGGCCTATCGTACTGCTGGTAGAGCGTCTCCGATGCATTGGAGTAAATTGCCGTTTAAACACGCCCAGAAGCGCTGTTGACCTCCTCGTTGAACTGAAGATGTTCGCGGAGCGCCAGCACGAATGTTTTGAACTTGTAACGCCCATTCGTGATGGTTCCGAAGGGTTTCGTAGCCCAGGGAAAACCACGGACTGCCCTTCGTAGATAGACGATCTTATGGGCACCTTCACGGAACCCAGGTGGGCACTGCGGAGATAGCTTATTGATCTTATCGACCAGGTATTTAAGACCTTCAGCCTCGGTTCCAAGCTCCTGGTCTGCTATGACCCTTTCTAACATCAGTTTCTCAAGAATGTTGCAGACCTGAATCTGTCCCGCGTCGCTTTAGTACTCCTTCAAAATCAAGTCGGCCATCTCTGCCATGGTCGTGGAGTCATCTGCAGTGTTTAGAAAGAAGGTTCTAGCAGATCTGCCAGAGATTTGATGAAACGATCAGCTTGCCCGGTAGGGCTCGGTTTTTTCTGACGGGAGAAAACCTTATAGTCGCAGATCATGCGCTCAATAGACTGGGAGAACTCATTGGTGAACATATTCACTTTAAAGTAATTTGTGACGCTGCTGTAATTCCGATTGTCGTCGTAAGCCGTCAATGGGAATGGCTGAAGAGAATCGAAACGGTTACGAGAGGATTAATGGCAACTATGGTTGCGAGAAAGGGCAGGAACTTCTTGAAGGGAGATACTAAAAGAGTGATCGGGGGCATAACACCTATTCAGATGGGATCCAACACCAGGAAGGATGTTTCTTAGGAGTTCAGCAGCAATCCGTGAGTTACGAATGGTTCAGTAACTGCAACCGATGCGTTAAATTTTCGCAGTAAAATCGGATCTGCAAAACCTGGGTCGTGCACTGTCCGAAGAGAAACAGGGTCCTGGGCTCGGTCATCCTTTATGTCAGAGAATCCCTTTCTACTCCCTATTTCCTGTTGTGAGTCGTAAATTGCGTATTTCAGTGAACTTCGTGTAAATTTGTACGATTAAACCACATGCTGCGTAATACCAACCGTACTGTAAAGCAGCTAAGCGAACCAGGCATGTGTCTAGATGTGCTCATTGAGGGCCTCGGCTGGAGAAAGATTCCATTCGCGGACGATTTCATTGTTTACAGAGTAGCTTCTGTAGAGGACTGCCAACTCGTTGAGTATAAGAATAGGGAACAGTGGCTGTCTGAAGAACTCGGGGCTGTAGACTTCTTGGGGTGAAAGCAAGTCGCAGTTCATAGCGCTGAGCAACACCAAGACAGGGGCATCACAATTCCAGTAATTTCATATGCGTCTGTTGATTCGACAAGCTCATAGACGTCCAAAATGTCTTTGCGCCAAGGTCGAAGCCGTTGTTGGAGTTGTAGAAATCTTGACGGGTGATTGAGCGGGAAGCAGAAAACAGATACGCTGAACCCGGATTGTCACAGAATATCTCAGTGCTGCGTCATACCGCTCACGCTAGTACGATCTGGCGTGTGGCTAGCGGTGTTGACACGGTCACTCGCGTTATTGGGTGCAGATAGAGTACAGTACAGTACGGAGTGGAGGGAAAGAGAGGGGAGCGAAGGGGAGGAAGAGAAGGGGATTGGCTAGGGCAGACGACCCTGCGCGAGGGGGCAAGAGATAGCTAGAGCACCAACCGAGTGCTACAGCATTTACTTGTTCTTGATCCTACCTTTTCTTCTACACTACGTCTAGCTCAGTAGGTGGTACTTAAGTATGTGACGAGCTGCACGCACCAGCGCCGTCGACGGCGATGGTGGGTGTTACCATATCATATTATTCAAACTTGAATAGTACTTACAGTTTGACTATGATAAGTGGTGCAGTAAGGCAATACACTCTACTTTGACAGTTAACAAAAATTGTGGCTACGCGGTGTTGTGGTGAGCATTGTGCTCGGGAGAAAGTTACGTGCTTGTGCTGGATCATGCGACCTTTGTACAGTACGTGATACTGTAGTGACTGCACTCTCTAATCGGTTTCTATATTACTTTACCTATACTGTCATTAACACTAGCAGTGTAGAATGCTTATATTTGCAAAGGGTGTGTAGTAGTTTTGGTAGTCGTAGTATACAATAAGAACTTGTTCGAGCTTTATTGGTTTCAAAAGAACATTCAGATCGCTTCCAAAATCGCCAGCTGTCTATTGGGCCAGCTTCTATATTGAATCCAAATCAGACGGAGGATCTTGATGATTTCCAGATCAGTATGAATATATATTTTCAGGCCTAGCCTTACCAAAAGTAAGAACACGTTTTGTGGTCTAAATTATATACAATGTAGCTGTACTTTTTAAAGAGATATGCAAAATGCATGGAGTCATTGCATTTTCTTTTCTGTAACTCAGAATCGAGCAGACTATGTCGTATTGATACAACTACGTATAGTGCAGAATTTATACCTATCATACATGTACCAATCCCAAAAACCTTACATAAATGTTTTACAGCCAGAGAAGCGCGGTATTTCGACCTCTCAAATAGTATCTCGAGTCGTGTCATTACATAAGCGACGACCATAGCCCGTCATTGCAGCTGGAAGGTAAGGATGGGTTAACTTTTAAATAGGTGACGGTGCTCTGAATGCATACGAAGAGGCATATCTTTCTCTCTAAGAAGAGCAACACCCACAAATATACAGCATCACAGAAGGGCTGAATGTGGATTCTCGCATGCCCTGTAGAATTTCGAGAGCGAGGAACGACGATACAATAGTTAATATATTTTGGCCATCTATAAAAGCTTCAGCGTATGGGCAACATTGTCCGCACCTGCTGGGCGAGGACAAAGCGGAAAGCAGGAGTGGATTCTGCGTCCCAGATTGCCCACCAGTGACCGCATGTAAGTCTTGAAGACATATATACACGCTGCTTCTGCAGGACTTTGCAATGCTGTACGGCATTTCGAGGCATTCCGAACAACAAGTTGTGCTTCTGTGGCCCTGCAGCATCGAGGAAGTTATGATGCTTCTACACCGGGTGCAATACTTCAGATAAGAATTTTCAACTTATGTGTATGTGTACACTTATGTGTATGATAACGGCACAGAGCCACTCCGTACTCGTGGCTTTCTTCCTCATAAAGAAACATCGTTTAAAGAGTTTGCAGGAATGGTCGGTTTCAAAAAAAAGTGTTTTTGCACCCGGGGGGCGCACGGGGGCATGATCATAGAAACTCCTGGAGACAAAACAAAAATACCCCCAAAGCAGTCCCGATCCCCTATCCCCAATTCATTACAGTAGCATGTCCTGGAAGTACCGTGTTTAGTCGCCCGTAATCACCTATTCGTTGCAGTATAACCCCAGGAGTATCTATGATCATCCAGCGTACGGGATATATTTTTTAGAAAACCGGAAAGGGCGCCTGACTATGAAAGCACACGAAAACAAGCGAAAAATAGCACCGCGCCTCCTATCTACCCAGCTGAATGGAGCGCAGTCCGTATCGAAAATAGAACAAGCTGTATCTACACAGCGTTCCGTCGCAGCTTCCACTATTCCCACCAGACACCGTCCCAGCGCAAAACCCAGAGAGCATGACGGCTGCGTCAGGTGACGCGGCTTTGTAGAGGATCGCGACTAGGGATGCAGACGTGGAGAGACATGAGCCCCTGGCGCCTGTGTGGTGGGTCGAGAGTGAATATGTTGATTAGGTGGCTCTGAGGTGTCGTGCCAAAGGCTGCGTGGTGGTGGAGGCATGTCTGCAGCCGATGGGCTGAATCGCTGATATCAGCGGATTATCCGTAGCCAAGGGCGTTGTTTCTGTTGGAATATTATTTACAACGTGCTACTGTTTTGTCTTCGTATTTTCCTGCAACTGAATATCTTCGAACATACAACAACACGATCTGCTGACACTCGCTACCGTCATAGCTCTATGACCTGTATGGCCTGTACGGGGCCTCTGACACCGCCAAAGCGTCAGAAGCGAAGGGGATTGCTATCTCAATAGCATCCGTCTGCAAGATACTCGCCAGCGCAGTGGTCGTGCGCATGATATGATCAACGGATATGGATTTACCCCTGGTATCGCTACCAAGGGTTACTTCTGGTACTCCTGGGGTAAAGCCGCGACAAGTTACTCCTAGACGACCACAGACACACCCCGTCCGAAATATCTGCACTTGCATCCGTTGTCTCTTCGAAATGCTTCCGTGGGCCACGGTGCGCAGCCACGCATTCCCATATCATACCTTCTCTGATTGGACAGCCATCCATCCAAACACTCGCTTCCCATTCCCCACATTTATGAAACAGCTAACCATGCTCTCATACTCCTGCCAGTTCTGCCAGCGGAGCCACAGAAATTATTATTATTAATTCCGCCCCATATCCATCGCCCAATTGTGAATCCACTGCCTTGCTTGATTTCAGTGCAGACCACACTGCAGCCAACCTACGCTGCTTACCGTCGATGCACTGACACACCAGACGCGGCATGCGTATGATCGCGGAATGCGTATGCAACTCTCGCAAACTACCAGTCCAGTTTACATATTCGCAGCGCTCACCATGTTCTTGCGTGCAATCGCTCGAGATGACTGCCGGTCCCGTGTGGGCCCTTGGTCCCTGGGATACCAAGGGTACCCTGTGGCCCATTTTTGAAGCAGTTGGCCTCTACGGCATGCGTCTCATTATACATTCCCTCTCTTGCTTGACGAGCTGTTTGGCTTGTGTGAATTTGAAGCCTGACTGTGCCTGATACTTATGGTAGATGGTGAATGTTTATTGCGGTACCGGTACAGTAAGTGAAAGTGCAGGATGAGCTGGATGATTTTACCTTTGCGTAATTTACGCAGATAGCGTCTACTCCGTTCCATTAAGCACTACAGAGTGGCCCTTCGGCTATTAGCCATCCACATGTATCGTCCTGTAAAGTGTATTTACGGCGCAGATGCTAGAACTTCAGCTACCCTGGAAGTTGTTTGTAAGGCTCCCCTGTACCCTTACCCAAGGGTACAGGGTCTATTCTGTTTGTTAGGAACATCTTTCTGGATGATGGACCTTGTATTTTGATTTGTGCATACATAATACGCGCGATTAGCGTAATTGTCTCCTTTTCGATATGATATGCCTTGAAATAGACAGTTACCCTCTTGCGGAGGCCGTCAGTCTGTAAGTCAATATGCCCGTACGGCCTTCAGAGCCGCGACCACTCATGCTGCTACAGGCGGAACCGCTCTCTCCGTATGTATACGGGTGCTGCATGTAGCTTGCATAAGCAAATACTGCAGCGAGTGCCTCTCTACGGTTGTAGTCTGGTATTCCTACTTCCCTAGTGGTTTCCGAGGACAGTTAAGTTCCATAACCCCTAACGTTATACGATGAAAAACCGGCTATTCTCAGAGAGCCACTGGTCCTCGCAGAGCTTTTCTGTCTCATATCGAATACCCCTCGGTTCCCTTCGTATAGTTACGCTTGCGATATGCCTATACATACACTTCTGCTACTGTATCTGCTACTGTAGTGCCATAATCGTACTTGTAGCATACTTGCGATATGGCTATACACCTCTCCTACTGTAATTCCAAAGTCGGAGTTGTGAAGAAGCAGTAGATGCAGCCACTGTAGAGAAAGAATTAAATGCTGTAAACATTTTACAAGATTTAGTTACTATCCTGCCGAGGATTTAATTTTCAATAGAAACTATGTAGATACTTTACAGCAGTTCTCCCCGAATACCGCTTTACGGAATGTCATTTAGATTCGTTGCTCAGCTTACAGTGGACGCACTATTTTAATTTCAATTTTTCAAATGGTTAAAACTTATAAGCCACAGCAAAAGGTTGCACGGCAGTGGTACACTAAGTTAGTATTTTGTAGGAATTTGCTCAGCGTAGTTTACAGTACCCTGCAGACAACTTGTACCTACAGCCCCCTGTGACAAATAAGACCATCCAGTGAGGACCTGACTGTAAAGACTACAAAGAATATAATTCAGTGTATGTACTTTACTCACATACAGAAGTACTCTTTAGAGCAGACCCTCCAACGTGAAAGAAAGTTTCTCTACAAGAGGAACACCTTTAATACTATCATACAACATGTCAAATTCTATGAGTCGGGAAGAATCTTGAAAAGGTTTTTTCTTCAGCTGTCTCCTAAGAAAGTTCTTCCAATGGCCAACCCTTTCTGATATTTTATCGATATTCCGATTACATTGTACATTTTTCTTTTCTCTGACTATCCGATAACACAGCATAATGCCGTATCGCTACCACCAAAACAAAACCCTCCCTTCGAAAGCATAGGAGCAAGCGTCGTATCACAAATTCGTCCCTATAATGGATAAATTCGCATGCTCCATCCATCGGCCTTTTCCTGCTGAAACCTTGAGACTTAGTCCAGAACATAGCGCTAGATGTAACTAGTAGAGCAAAGATGGGCTAATGCAAAATAAACAACAGTGCCTAAGATCGCGGAATGAAGGCAAGTAAAGAGTAGGTAGCAAACGTGTGGTATCTCCTTGTTAACACAAGTTGTGTCACGCTAAACGCACTTTACTGAGACTATCGCAAAACTACCGCCACTCGACCAGCCGCTGCCCCGATCAATAGGATACAGTCAGTCTGACATGCTGCCTCGACATTTGTTAAGAAAAGGAGCTCGAAGTGGCTCCCAGGATTACAAACAGTGCAATCTGTATCGAGAAATACAGATCGACATTAGTGACAAATGTCTTGCACAACATTCAAACTTAATGACGGAAGCAGAAGCACCAGCACTTTCCGTGTTTGCAAATAACCCGGCAAGAGCTGCTGGGGCACACAGGGGCCGACGGGCGCGGGTACACAGTCTTCATAGACGTAATCGTCTCGCGCACCTCCTCCAGCTTCCTGTTCGTGACCTCAAACCCAACAAAATTTTCTTTCACAGCCTTGGCGGCAGCATCCATGTTTGCTTTGGCCGACACCAAAGCCCTCTGACTCTGGCGAAGTGTGCTGCAAAGCGCGGTATTGGACGCGCACGCCTTTCTCGCCTCCTCTGCATCGCGCTGCGCGGACTGCAGCGCCGCCATGGCGGACTCCTTGGCCGCATGCATACTTGTGGCCTCATCGTCAAGGCTGAACTTCTTACTGATCAGGTTCCTCTGTTGGGTGAGGAGCATGTTCAGTTGACGCTGCTGCTGCGGGGTGGCCATGCGGAGTGCTTCCGCGGTCAAGGTCGGGGTGTCATCATGGATGTTCCTCAACGACCCGGGCTGTCGGCCGAAAGTGGAGGTGATGAGAAGGGCGGCAACGAGCAGGAAGTTAATGCAGACCATTTGAGATGTGAGGAGATGAATGAATGCTGTGAACAACTACAGTGCGATGAAGGCTGTCGAAGAGTATTGTTGAATAGAAGAGGATTGGGGACCTGAGAGAGAAGCTCCTTTTATACTGTCAGGTTCGAAGCGTCTTGGGAAGCGAGCAAGTTCATACATGGCCAATCAGGCTAGATTTGGCACTGAGAGATGTTCCGCATCATACGAAATGGTTTTACGAATGAAGGCAAAAAGGGGGTAAGTTCCGTGGGCACTGTTCGAGTGGATCTATGGTTAGACTGCCCAAGAGAGCGAATACAACGCGGTGTTTCAGAAAACAAAGATGATTTGGGCAGATTTAGTATATTATTGGATTTGCTTCTGAAACCCGTACCGAACCCATCTTAGTCCTTTATCGTAGGCCTGTTAAACTTCTCGTACTTTATCTGTTGAAAGATTTGGGATTTGAGGATAACGAAATGAGATGTTAGGCACTGTTGAATTGCATCAGGTATGAAAGTCTTGGTGAGAAGCAGCCTCTCAAGGTCTTAGATCAGGTTGCACCTTGGACAACCTGCATCCTGAGTTCAATCGAGTGATGGCTGAGAATGTGGGGCTTTCCCCTACTAATTGTTAAAAATTACCTGCGACGAGAACTAGCGTGTGCACATCGATACAATTACTTTCATTCCACAAAAAGTGATGTTTTCGAATAGTTTGTTACAACCGCCCTATACGGGAGAAATAACATTTCGATAGGTGGATGCCAGAGGTCGAATCATAGACATTCCCCCAATGCACAATTATTGGTACCATCAGCTGGACGTTTACTTGGCATGCTGACACCTATGCAAGCCTGTGACATCGATAACAATTCAGACGAGCTCCTATTTTTTGCTCTTTATCACAAAGTTACTGTACTGTAGATACCCGCAATAGTATGTTCGTGACCAGGAGAACGCAGAGCTGACTAGGTGGCAAAAGTCATGCACGTGATTAATGACTCCTCGGGTTGCTCGAGTTGCTCATAACTGTAAAGAGTTGTTTTTTATTAATGTTTTCAATGCTTGACACCTGGCCAATACCATACCTGCCGGTATGACCAGTCATGACATGTGACCTGTAGCCCTAATAATAATATTATTGACCCATTTTATAATTATGATACTGTACTACTGTACACCATCATAATTGTAAATGGGTCAAATTCTGCGAGAGGGTTTATAATTCCTATTTTAAATAATTAAAAATAGTGGCTACATTTGTATTTCGAGGCATTATTAAAAAGCACTCGTTAGGGAGGGCGCAGTTTAATGGCCAAAGAAAAATTTAGAAGCATAGACCTGCTCTTTGGTGGCATTGCTGGCGCGAACCTTTTTCGTCCTTCCCGAAGATCTTCTTTCCCCGGCACTCCCTGCTGGCTTCGTGGCAAAGCCGACACTCTTGTAGGCACTTTTATATATGCAATCGTGCGGTTCGTTTCTACACATGATGGGGTACCGTGGCCATCTACACTACTGTATATATTGACTAAATTATACCACGTGCTGCTAGTTACAGATATTCCAGTCCGGTTTTTGCGAAACTGCGGTGATGCATTCCTCAGAACTCGAAGATAGATGATCCTACTCCTAAGAAATAGTCCATAAGATAGATACGGAAGTGAAAAGATTAAACTGGAGGCTCCTTGTAGGATTTGCATCGATGGAATTACCAGTGGTTCAAAATGACGGAGTATATGTACGTATGGTATTCGGCCATAGGGAGTATTCCAGTTGACATATTGATACATTGTGTACAGGTGCCTTAAAGCTGTAGGTGGTCTATCCAAGTTTCACTTCTCAGAGAGCATATATCCGGTTCTGTGGATTCGTGAACTAATCTGAGACTACTCTGTAACTGTGATGCATTATGACATGTAGGTGTACGGTATGAGATCCAGTACTTTAGTGCCATAAACGTAGTAGGGAGTTTACCCTGTTGCATTCGTTTTCAGGCGTTTGACACTGTTTATACTGTTGACTGATATTGGCCAAGTTCGCTGGTATCTGACAAGAACACTCGAATCAATTCATCCCGATTAGAAAATCATACCTTTCTTTCTCTCTGTTTCAGTCGCATGCCTTGTTACATTTTCGATGTAGAATAGAACATGCGTACCAAAAAGAAGCTGTGCTTAAAACGTTTGTTCGTTACATAATCTTCAAGCACTGGTTCTGTGATGCAGTCTTTAGGGTGACCTGTTGATCGTTCGAATAGTTTTTCTGTGGTCTTTATACTTCATATCCCAACGAGGTTCACTCGGGAAACGGTATCTTTCGATAGTTACTAATGTTTTTCTATTCGTTTTAGGGAAACTGCATGTACACTGCAGTCTAAAAAATGTATATACTACCCTTGCAGATACAGTATATGCCATTTTTTGTTCGGAAGAATAGCTGAATAGTATTCGACAGACGTCACTTTGAATTATATATGTCACTAGCATATACACTGGGAGTCTGTAAATAATTATTATAATTCTGAATGCCAGCGAACTTCAGAAGATGTCAATGCCAATACTCGTTCTCATGAAAAACATGTGCCAAAGGACTAGAGGAAAGAGGCCAGGTAGTCACTCTCCCAGGACACGTACCATACCTTCCTAATGGCGGGGGACGTGAAAAAAAAAACAAGACAAAGCAATTGGAGTTAATACGAACAAATACGTTGCTCCGGAGCAGCACTGCAGACCGGCTTCTCAAGAAAATTGCGAAATCAATCAGATAGGTTCCAGTCATCAAGTGGTACGTGGATGATGAGGGTCGTTCCTAATCCTGAAGTTTCGAAGGTCATGTTTTACTGAAATTATGTCCTCGAGAGCATGGGGGATGAATTTGTCCCAAACATCCGAGACTTTGGCATTGAGACTATTGGTCTCAGTGCACACTCATTTCTCAGATTCCCTCCATTTTACATAAGCTCCCAAATAAGTATATGGATACGTTCAGTCTTTCAGATCGTACACTGTTTGGCAGATGCATTCCCCAAACTCCCGCAGTGTACTCCTTCGAATAAAACCTGCTTAAATTTCCTCAAGTACAGCCACCTCTCTAGGCACATACCCCTTCACTGTCATTTTATACTACATGGCAGACAAAAAATCCAACAGCACCATACGAATATTGAAATTAGACTCCATTCGTTTCCTACATCCCTAATCGCCTTCCGTTCTGTTTGTAAATTGAGCACTAAGAGAGTTTCAAGAAGGATGTCATCCTCTCTCCGTTTCAAGCTCTTCCATTCCGAAGATCAGCGCATTTTGTCGGTGTAAGCTGCCATATACCATACCCCGAAACCTTTCACCGACTCAGCTTTACTAGAAGACACAGATCATTGCTCCTTTGCATGATTAAATTGAAACCTTCCATAGTGGTGTAGATGATGAAATCTTCGTCAAAACCTTTCTCCATCATAACTTATCCAAAACATAACTTATCCAAAACAACTACAATTGTACGGCTCATGGAATAAGGAATTTTTTTGAAGCCGGCACAGTTGGTGCGATTTGTTTTGCCATCCCGAACTCTAACTGCACGCTAAGTCTTTTGGGGCTTCTTACGTTACGCCCTCCGGACCCAGGTGCGCCGTAACTATGGGTCCTTGGCCACTCGGTACATTCAGTCCAGACTGTAAAGTACTGGT
>JAUBNZ010001564.1:0-11087 GCA_032355485.1 Bonnemaisonia californica | reverse complement strand
ATGGCAGCGGGGGAGGCAGGGGAGCACGCGACGGGAGGGTGAGGAAATGTCGGTAGCGAAGGTGCGTGTGGATGCTGGTAGTGCGCTGCCAATATCGTAATGGTGGCGTTCTGCCGTGGCGGTTGCTGGTTTGGTGCTGGTCGTCGTCTGGAGAGTAACTGGTGCGTCACGCGGTATGACACTGTGTAGCTGGGAATGATGGAATGGCGCTGGGTAGAGGTCCTCCACCTTATTAACGACTCGTGACGGTGTGACGGGGCTGTTTGTGCTGCACAGCTCGTCACCCAGTTTGAACCGGGCATGATAGAAGATGATGCCGCTGGGTGCAAAATGGCTCAGCTTGTTCAAATTGGGTCTACGACTCCGTCGGCGGTGGCGGGCCCGTCACTCTGTGACGACGGGCTCCTTCTTCGCTGCTTGGAGTTGTTTTTTCCATTAAAATATGGATATTTTGGGAAGATCAAAGTGCATTCAGTCAAGTTTGAAAGGCTTGGAATTGGAGAACAGGCATTGATCTGCTCAATTTCATCCCAGTTTTAAATGGAAACTATGCTTTGACCCTTCGAGGTGTTGCTGTTCAGGATGGCAGTCGACAGTGTGGTGCAGTAGAATAGGAAATGCCAAACGCTGAGCAGAGGCCACTTGTCTACTGGTAATTGGACAGAGGATCAGTGTGGACCGCAGTATGGACCACATTGTGGACCAAAATGTGGACGCCGTCATTGACAACGAGTACGGCATGCTCCTTCGTCAGCAGCTTTCATTGGCCGTTCTTCCGTTAAGTTTTGGTACCTCGTACCTTCGGTAGATGATTGGCCCTGCTTTTGCTCTGTGACTGGACCCCCCCTTGAGTAATTTTGAGCTCCCGATTGAGGACACCGTCAAGAACATGCCCTTTGGAGTTTCGAACTTGAGATACCAAACGCACGTAATATATGTCCACAGTGTGGACTCCACACTACCTCGTATACACTTTTATACGTTATATTAATTAATTAATTTAAACACGAAGAGTTCAGCCACCCCACATCCACCGATCCACATCCTCACCCACACATACACACGACCTGCAAACATCCCGCATCTCAACCTACACATCCCAAGCTACTCCGACCCTCCCTGCCCTCACCCGCCACTCCGCAATCACACCCAACCCGCAGCACCGTCCACCCCGCTCAAAAATGCCGCTTGCCTTCCTCTCGGCCCCAGCGCCCCTGCGCCCCACACGCCGCACGCGTCACACCACCGTAGAGCGCCGCTCGCGCCCGCCCGCCCCGCTCCTCCCCACGCGTACCCGCACCTCCATGAGCACGCCGCTCGCCTCCAGAGAACTGGTGCTCCACGTTGACGCCGCCTCGCGCCGCTATCCTATTGTATTTGCGGAGAACGTTCTTTCGAAGCCCCAGACTTTCTCGCCGTACATTCATGGCGATAAGGTCCTTATCGTGTCAAATACCACCGTTGCTCCCCTGTACCTCGACCTTGTGCGCGCGGCATTGGAACCTACCGGTGTTTCTATCTTCACGGCCATTCTTCCTGATGGGGAGGAGTTTAAGAACCTCGAATGGCTGTCCTTTATTTGGGATAAGTGCATGGAGGCGCGTTTGGATCGCAAGAGCACTATTATCGCCCTGGGTGGAGGTGTTATTGGCGACATCACTGGCTTTGCAGCTGCGTCTTTTGTCCGAGGCGTTCCGTTCATTCAGGTGCCAACAACCCTTCTGGCCGTTGTGGATTCCTCCGTCGGGGGGAAGACGGCCGTCAATCACCCAATGGGTAAGAACATGATCGGCGCCTTCTACCAGCCGCAAGCCGTCATTGTCGATAACAGCGTTCTGCACACATTGGATGATCGTCAGCTGGCAGCCGGCATTGCAGAGATTG
Source organism: Bonnemaisonia californica (assembly GCA_032355485.1). NCBI lineage: Eukaryota > Rhodophyta > Florideophyceae > Bonnemaisoniales > Bonnemaisoniaceae > Bonnemaisonia > Bonnemaisonia californica. The sequence continues at coordinate 9,203 of JAUBNZ010001564.1, read as the reverse complement.
TCAAGTACGGTATCATCCGCGACTGGGAGTTTTTCGAGTGGTGTGAGGCTAATATCGACCGTCTGGTAGCTCGCGACCCAGACGCACTGCAGTACGCTATGGTGCAGAGCTGTCAGCACAAGGCCGATATTGTGGCAGAGGACGAGAAGGAGAGCGGCGTTCGCGCAACCCTCAATCTTGGCCATACCTTCGGGCATGCAATCGAGGCAGCCATGGGCTATGGCGCGTGGCTGCATGGAGAAGCGATTGCCGCTGGAATGGTCATGGCATGCGAAATGAGCGTACGTCTCGGCTGGATTGATGCCGATATAACGGAGCGTGTGGAGTCCGTGCTTGTTAGAGCGAGTCTGCCCGTCCGGCCGCCTCCTACTATGTCGCTTGAACATTTTATGACCTTCATGTCAGTGGATAAGAAGGTTGAAGCCGGCGTGTTACGGCTGATCCTTCTCAAGAAAGCGGGGCATGCTGTTCTGACAGCAGACTTTGACGAAGAGATTCTTTTCGATACCATTATGCACTATCATCAAATGTATAAGACAAGCCCGGGTACGTACGAACATTCTATGTTTGGACTGCCAAAATAATTTAGGTTGCGTAGTTTAGCGCCTGGCCCTAGTTCGATTTCTTATTTTTGCGCAAAGGTATCGCAGCAATTAGTATCTCCTTGATTCGCATGCGCTCATCGATGGAGTTTAGACGCCGTCTCGTCTGGAAACACATTCCTTATGGACCCACTAAGGCATTTGGTGCTGTGCGCTTAGGAAACAGCGAAATTCGTATGGAATAACGGAGTGCGAAATACAAAAGCCGTGACCCCTACTGCAGTTGGAATTGCCTGCATCTGACCTGAGCCGGAGAACAATAATAGTACTGTTGTGCTGTAGTTTGTACATACATCTTACGAAGGATCACCTACCCCCGAACCTCGGTCAGTCTCATAGGTACATATCAATTGCCTTGCTGGAGGATTTGTCGTGTGTTGTATTTTTTTGTTCGGTTCAACGAGTACGTGGAAACAAGTTCTTCGGGTTTACGCGTCTCCTCACGTTTCTCAGATCTTTCGCCGACATCACTTCCCACCCCGGAAGTCGCTCAGGAGATCAAGGGCAGCATAGAAAGGTCGAAAGTGGTCGAACTGTAACTGAGAAGTATCTACCTTGGCGTAAAATCGGGTTGAAGTACACCGCTTGCCATTTCAAACTCTATCATTGTGTTGATACACTTGCCTCCCGAAATTTCGGCTAATTTGTAAACTGAGAAGGTGCGGTCATCATTTTGGGTATCCGAAGTTATTCATGCCATTCTAGCAATTCCTGGTCACAAAGGAAGGGTTGCTGAAGTCTTCGCTGTACTCTCCTCACCAGGAAGCAGCGTTTGAGGTGATCTGATAGCGAGTGGAAAAGCACTGACCTAGAACCATTTGAGTGGAGGCTGCGGGCCATCATATCACCTCTGCTCTATTCCCTTGCTGGATTCCAACTTGACATTAGAGCTCTCGCCCCAGCCGATTTGAATCTTGATTCTGGCCGCGATTTATAATTTCCACTCCGCCACCCGGCTCCCTCCTGACATTATGACATCGCAAGCTCTGCGCCGAAGAAGACCTGACTCAGCAACCTCCCCACCAAGTCCTTCAGAAGTCAACGAAAATCCAGTTCCGTTGCAGCGCCCAAGAACATGGAAATTCTATGTCAAGTGGACAGCTCGTGTTCTCTTGCCGATAGCGATCATTCTATCTAACGCAAAATTCGTTACTATTCCTAGCACAGTGAACAACTCTCCATCACCCCCTCAATTCTCTATCTCTGAGACATCGGCATTACTTATAATAACCCATTCACGTGCACAGTATTTATCACGTTGCTTGCAATCCGTCATATCTGCTCACCCAGGCTCCCCTGACTGGCCCATACTAATTTCTCAAGACCGGCAGGATGGCGAAGATCATGACGATGTGACACAAGTTATAGAAGAACTAACTGCAACCACCCTCAAAGCCGGTGTATCATTCACCTCTTGGCGTCATGACAAAAGCTACAACATTGACATCGAACAGAAGCCCGGGTTCGTCGATAACATCGCCTACCGCCGTATCTCAAGACATTACCAATGGGTTTTATCGCGTCTGTTTCACGAAGGTATACGCGGCCACCCACCCATTCAGCGGGTAGTCATAGTTGAGGACGACATGGAAATCGCACTAGATTTCTTCGAGTACTTCACCGCACTGACGCCACAGCTGGAGTCAGACCCAACGCTTTTCTGTATATCCGCTTGGAACGACAATGGGATTCCTAATTTGGCACTGGACCCCCATCAGCTGCATCGAACAGACTTCTTTCCCGGACTGGGGTGGATGCTCACCAGGAATCTCTGGGAAGAGCTAGCTCCAAAATGGCCAAAGCTGTACTGGGATGACTGGATGCGTAGCACTGATCAGACGCGCGGACGTCAGTGCATCCGACCAGAGGTGAGCAGAACTGCCAATTTTGGGAAGGAAGGGGTATCACAATCTTTTCATTTCGAGAAGCATATATCAAAAGTCGTCTTGTCGAACAGCAGGGTCAACTTTTCTTCCCTCGATCTGTCTTATTTAGAGCCAGAGCAATACCGTCATATGATCTTCTCCAGACTATCTCTGGCGGTTCAGTTCAAATTTTCCAACTATCTCACGACCAGGCCACAGGATTCGGATGTAATTGCGTTCTACCCCCCGAACGGGATGGCGGCTATTGGAAAACGAACTGGGATCATGATTGATGATCGTGATGGAATTCGACGGACTAGTTATGAAGGCATTGTAATCATTCCTTGGAACGGGCACTGGGCCTTCATCATAGAACGTGGGTGGCAGCCTCCTGTCGGGTACAGTTTGGGATCGAGTATCTGCTGTTAGCGGAGCGTAGTTTCCCAACATTTGTTCAAGTAATATCGCGTTGGTTCATAACTGTCGGTATCGTTTACTGTATCGGCTAGAGTACAAAGAAGAAGGTCAATTCCTTGAAGGTAAGTTTGTCGCTACCAACTTGAATACTGTTAGAAGTCAAGGATGGAAAGAAGGAATATTGAGACCAGATTGTCAGATTACTGATATAAAAAAGGTCCACATGGCTGTTGGACGTGCATAACAATAAAATTACAAAGGATTGGAGGATAACGTACTCACGCCGAAGAGAACCTTGAACAAAACCTTGGGTACTTTTTGTGCGATTGGAACTTTGGATTGTAAAAGGGAAGCCGACCCAGGTAGCAGGACCATGGAAATAAAAGAAGTAGCGACTAGTCCACGGAGGAAAAGAGCCGAGTCGTTTTTGAACCACTTGGTCGCAAATTGCATGAACTCATCTAGTGACAATGTACCAGAGCTGTCCATATCGTATTCTTCCATGGTAGCTCGGACTTTTTCGGCTGTCGGTGGTTCTGTGACACCGGGACTCGTTTTAACTAGCTTGCAGTGCAAGTGACACATTGCAAGCGCCTTTTAGAATAGCGACAACAACGCATAAATGAAATAGGGATAGGATAGTCAGCACATAAGCCAAGCAAAGGGAAGGGCAGCACTTGCAGTTATGTTTTTTTCGGTGTAGATGCACGTTGTAGGGACGAAGAATGACATAACGTACCAGCTCATCGCGATCTATGTTTCCGTTTTTATTGGAATCCAACTTTTTGAAAACTTCCGATACAGCTTTTTTGAACATGGGCGATTGGACGAAAGGCCCAGTCATTTTGATATGGCGAGTTGGTGATGCAGGAAGATTTCCGCCAAAGCCGTGCGGAACAAGGCAGGATCTTCGAATAGCTTACGTTGGGATGAGCAGAGAGTTGATGAAGGCAGAACGTGGGGGCGAAGTTAAGGTCGTGTTCTCCATAGATACCCTAAAGTACTTTTTGAAGTACTTTTGGGCACTGAGGGATAAAAGCAGTGCCCCTTCTGGTGAGCACAGAAGCAGGAAGCAAGTCACTTATTGACAAGGCGTCAGCCATGTCATCCCGTGACCGGGAGATTTTATTTTCGCGCTGCTGTGATGTTTATAACAGATACGGGCAGCTGAAGCGCAGTTGGTGAAATGTAGAAGGGGTATCATATTCCCACAGTATTTTCCCGACAGTAGATGGACTACAGAGTCTGTAATGAGCGGAAGAATATCTTTTCTGATATAAACTTTAGGCTCCTCATCAATGAACCAATAAAAGCACTGCTCTGAATGTATCTTTCAGAAAGCTGGAATATTCAACCAATAGGAGCACTCAGATGCTGCCTTTTCACATTAAGTGTTCATACCAGTTGTCATGGATACACAAGAGCAATTTCATTGTCAACGTAGTTTACATATGCAGCGTCAACAGGCGTCTCGAGGATGGAAAACCTCTCTGCTTTCCGAGTGACTTGCATGATCCGCAAGCAGGCGTCTTCCCAACCCACTCGTCGATGCCTTGTACGCTCTGCGACAATGTACAAGGCAATCAGCTAAGCCATTGACAATCTCACCTCTGCAACATTTTCAGTACCTGGAACTCAGCAATTTTACTTTCTACCATTACATCTCGCCATTACCTTTCTTCAGCGCTAAAATGCACCTGTCAAGGCGAGTGCTGCCTGCCGATCAGCGAAGAACAACTCCAGATGCCCACCGTCGACCAGCCCCTCTTCTAAGGCCCGCGCCTCGCCCTCTCTTTCCGAAACTTCATGTACAGGAGCTGGCCTGCATTCTGTGCGCTGTATGTCTGTTTTTCTTCTGCTTCATTTTTATGTATCTACCGATGGCGAGATCCGAAGCTGCAAACTTAAAAAACACCCATCATGCGAGATGGTCGCTTGCGATTTCAAAAGTTAATATCACACCAAAGGAGAGAGTCTGGCTCAGTGGTTTTTCCTCCCGGAACAGAACTGTCGATTCGACAGTGCCCCTCGATCCTGCAATGCCCCTATTTGCTAGAGCACTTGCAATTTGGAGCGACGGGAAGAGTGAAAAGTCATCAAATCATGACAGCATGCCTCTGCTACTTTTGACACTTGATGTCATCGGAATCGACCGCACTCTGTCGCAGCGTATATACAAAGCTGCACAAGAGCGTTTCGGCCTAATGCGAAGTCATCTGCGAATTGTTACCTCACATACGCATACAGGGCCAATGGTATGCGGTAATCTTTTTCCATTAGCCCCAACCGATCCAGTTGAACAGGGCAAAATTGACCGTTATTGCGAAGAGCTTTTCAACCATGCTATAACATGCATCGGCGAATCCATGTCAGAGGAGAAACGTACCCAAGCGTATGCTCATTTTTCAAAAGGTTCCTCTCGGCTTGCTGTCAATCGGAGAGAAATAATAGAGTCTGCTTTTAACAGCAGTCACCATGGTTTAATTGACTACGATGTCCCAGTGCTATGGTTCCAGGCCGTCGGGAGTAACCGAATCGTTGCTGGAGTATATGGATACGCAGCACATGCGACAGTTTTGACGTCGACGTATTGGTACTCTGGCGACTACCCTGGAGTTGCTAGTGGTTTATTAGAGAGACAATTCTCCGACTCTTTTTGGCTATTTGCGCCCGGGTGCGGTGGGGACATTAACATATATCCAAGGGGAACGGCTGCGTTGCTCAAGCGTCATAGTGAATCTTTGGCAAAAGAGGTGTCAAATGTAGTGTCCAGAGGGGCTAGCACCTCCTCTTTGCTACTGCCGGGTACGGGCGGGAGGGACTCAGTATCGGCGAGTCACAAGTTTCTCAAGTTGCCGTTTAGCAAACGCTTGAGTAAGAAAATCCTACGTCAAATGCAAAGATCGAACGTTATGACCGAGAAAACCACTGCAAACTTACTGTTACAGCAGCTTGGAAGCGATCAACTTACGGCAGCGACATACGACTATCCGATTTCCGTTTGGCAACTTGGTACGTTGAGAATTGCATTCCTGGGCGGAGAGCCGACAGTTGGATATGCTGCTCGCCTTAGGGCGGAAGCGGGAGTCTCGTGGGTTGTTGGATATTCTGATGATGTCATGAGCTATGTGGGCACAGCGGAGGTACTCCGAGAGGGGAAACGAGAGGGAAGTGATAGGGCCGCATGGTACTATGGTCTTCCCTCCGCGTGGGGCATGGAAACCGAGGAAATCATTGTACAAGGGGTTTGCGGGATACGTTAATCCCACATGCATACCACTACCACATTTACCATCAGATATGAGAGACACCCTTCCAAGCGCGTCTAAGGCACATATGGGGCGACATACAACTGAGAAGTGATACAGGCGAGAACGCAATTCCTACCATCGCACTACTCTGCACTGGAATTTATTGCTGTGCCTTCCGACGTGCGGCCTCCCGATTCAGCGCCTCGCGATGTTGAGAAACACACTTGGTGGAGCAGTACTTGTAAGCCAATCTATGGAATGGTTCGATGCCGCGAAGATTCTTCAGGCAGCCCGCGCACTTGTTCCCTAGAAACCTCGCTTCCGCAGCAGCCGCTCGAAGCTCGCGAGCCTGCTCTTCCGGTGGTTTTGCAGCCTCCGCCTTCTCCCTTGCTTTCTCCTTCTTTTTTTCTCTTTCTTTCTTCCTCTTCTGCCGCTCTTTCTCTGCCATGGCTTCCAGGTCGGCTGCAGTTAGCGGGCTGGGAATACCGGCTGCAAGGTAGTCATACCGATCAGGGTGCTTACCCCAGTACGTCCTTAGCACTGTTCGCACCGGCTTCGACCTTACTGCGACGTAAGGGGAAGTACCAACACATGGGGAAACACCATTGTCCATGAGCCATTCTACTAGATCAGTGTCTCCATTAACAGCTGCGACTCCAACGAGACTTAAAGGTGAGTCTATCTTTTGCAGCTTCTCGTTGTTAGCAAAGTAATGCGGGCCAAACGTAGAATTTGGATTCTCCTTGTCCTCTACCAGAAATTTGGACAGCTGATCTTTGTCAGGTGCCAGACACATCTCAAGAAGAGCTACCAGCTTGTCGTCAAGCTTTGGGGGCTCCTCTACTGCTTCCTCCTCATGTTCTGCTTCTGCCTTTGGTTTGACTTTCTCCACCCGTTTCTTCAGGTGATCAGTGCCCCTTTCGGTTGACCTCGGCACTGGGGCAGTGATGCTTTTGGCTAATAGAGCTTTGGCTTTCACCTGTAGATCTTCCGATTTGCGCTGAGCCTTAACTACACCTACCAGTGATTTTGAGGAGGACGTCACTGTAGAGAGCTCTTCATAGACGCGTTTAGCCTCTTTCAATGTAGGCCTGCGAGTCCCTATGGGTATTGTCCGAAAGCGTCCTTCTTTCACCGCCTTCTCCAGCGGGGTTCCATCCCAACCTACCAAGAGGTCCTGTCATTAGTCGGGTCAGAATTAGCGGAGAAAGGAAGTTCAAAGTCAGAATGCAGCTATGGGATCACAGATGCATTTGTCCAATGCCAGTTCGATCGTCCATGGAAAACTTACTCTTTTCTCTCGCATGCTTGCTCTAAAGAAAATGCATTGAGCGCTTGCAAGATCAGCTCGCCATGACCTTAGGAGGTCATGCACCTCATTTTGAAGTGCTTGCTCTCCGTACCTACGTAGAGTTGCCCCTGCTGACCTGATTCGACTAGGTCATTACAAAGACACATAACAAATCAATACAAAGGAGTAGCGAGAAGCTGTGTCAGAAGAAGAACGTACAAAAAAAGAACTGCACATCCCAAGAGACATCGAAAATCCTCATGCAACATACTTTGCAGCGCCACGAGCACTATCCGCTACCGCCTGGCTCCCGCCCTGCTTCCGTCGGGATGTATACCTATGAAACGTCTTGTGTTTCACTATTGCCCCTTTGCTGTTCCATATCGCCGCACAAAAATGCCCTCCGCCAGTCATAATAACAACCCATGACCCAAGTTCTGCTAGTGAAGTTAGAGAGCTGTAATCCGGCAACACAGCCTTATAAAGCACCAGAAAATTTCCCTCCTCGCTTGGATGCCGAAACTCAACCTTCTCAGCAATCTGCACAGTGGGTAGGCTGGCCACGTCGGCAGTAGAATCCACAGTTTCATCGTCACTATGTTCCTCTTCGCTCCCAGAAAGCGAGCCGATCGACCCGTAGTCCGACAAATCCTCAAACTGAGCTTCGCTTAGAACAGGACGGCTATGAGTGCGGCGCTGTGCGTTGTACTTATGCCAGTCACTCTTGAAATGCACACGCTGCTCCGTGAATTCTGCAAAGCTGAGGGCGCAGGTCGTGCAGGCGGCATGCTCACTGATTGAGGCAGCTTCCAGACGCGTGCTCAGAGCTGCTGCTTCTTCAGGATGCAACACGGTTGTTACATCGCTGCCCGTGGTCCCTCCTGGCGTCTGCCAAAATTCCAGCGGGAATTCGAAGAGACGTTTCCGACGCGGTCGCGATCTTGTGACGTATGTTTCGTCCGCCTGCATGTTTCAATATCGTAGATGAAGATGCTACGAAGACACTCTTCGTGCGAACAGGCTGGTCTGTCAGAGCTGATCAAGAAGAAATATTTAAAAACTGGCAGTTTGACCAGACACGCTTTGTTGGGAAACGGGTGCCCCTTGGGTCCGAAGTTCTCAGATACTGTATATCCCTAATGCCTCCAGTGATCGCTATACCGAATATTTTCTAAAAATAGGAATTTCCGTTACACGCCTAGTGATCGGCATAGCGATCACTAGAGCCCCAAAATGGGGCATTTGGCGAGGCCGGTAAAACATTTTACAGTCCTGTAATGAACGCGGCGGGGTTTTGAGAAGCCTGGGCTGTATTCAAGGAGCAATCTCGATGTTCAAAATCGAAAATCCACCAAGTGGTTGCCGAGATACCCCTTCCGCCACGAACTCCTTTATCCAGACTGTTTCCCGTCGACAATGAGCCAACATACCCCCCCTTCCGCCGCTGTACCGTCGTCAACAGCACTGCACGCCAGCAACAGTTTCGACGGAGGCCCCTCTGCGCCTCAACAACAACAACCTTCCGACGCTGTACCGGGGCCAACAACACCGCACGCCAGAAACAGCGTCGGTGGAGGCCCCACTGCACCTCAACCACAACAACCTTCTTCCGCCGCTGTACCGGGGCCAACAACACCGCACGCCAGAAACAGCGTCGGTGGAGGCCCCACTGCACCTCAACCACAACAACCTTCTTCCGCCGCTGTACCGGGGCCAACAACACCGCACGCCAGAAACAGCGTCGGTGGAGGCCCCACTGCACCTCAACCACAACAAC
>JAUBNZ010001563.1:0-11091 GCA_032355485.1 Bonnemaisonia californica | reverse complement strand
TATTAAAAAAAGACCTCCTTCCCAATTTCGGGAAGGAGGACCCAACTTAGAACCAGCTCGAGGCATTCGAAGTTCTAAAGGATGTCTTCATAGAACCTCCGGTGTTGGCTCTCCCAAATATTGGTAAGTCGTACATAATTGACACAGATGCGTCCGCATACCAATTCAGATGTGTCCTCCTTCAGGAACAGGAGGAAGGAGACCCAAGAACAGTTGGATACTGGTCTAGGACACTGAAATCAGCGGAAAGAGAATACTACCTTACGGAACGGGAGTGTCTGGCAGTAGTATGGGCGGTGACGAATCTTCGACATTATATCGAAAGGACGACGTTTACAGTGGGTTCAGACCACAATGCGTTGAGATGGTTGATGAACGTCGATGACCCATCCGGAAGATAGGTTCGATGGAGGTTACGCCTTTCAGAGTTCTACTACGTAATAGTCTATCGTCCGGGAAGGGTTCTCCAAGTCCCGGACGCGTTGTCGTGACTCCCCACGGGGGGCCTCATTGAGGAACCCTTGGATGATGAGATACCATGCTACATGGTAGTCACCTCCTCCGGTTAACAGAAAATGACGGAGGAGGAAAGGTCTAAGAGATTTGAAACATACTCCTCCCTAGAGGATAATATGGAAGATGTGGAAGATCCGGGATTCTTCCATCCGATGATTGCAAGGAACTCAGAGAAGATTCCCCTTTCAAAGAGGGAGTCCGTTTTGTTGACTACTCCAACCAGGTCCTGATAAGAACCCATGCAGTTACATGAATTGTTGGAGGAACAGGCATTAGATGATTTCGGCATCAAAATCCTTAGCCGACTATCAAAATCTCTGGAATCGGCATTCTTCGAGGGCGAGGATGGGTTGCTTCGTCGTCGATTCATGTTGGATGACTCCAAACAATAAGTAGTACCCGCAACCTTACGGGCAAGGTTACTCGGGATGAGGCACAGGAGCGTATTGGCAGGGCATCCTAGTCAAACCAGAATGTAAAATTCAATGGGAAGGGCCTACTACTGGCCTCAAATGACCGCCGACATTGTGGCGTTCATCCATAATTGCATTACTTGTGCGCAAAATCTATTTCGATTAAGCAAACGACCTAACAAACTGGCTCTCTTCCCTGCTATGAGGCCACTGGAAGAGGTAGCCATCGATTTGTTTGGACCTCTTCCCAAGTCAATAAGTGGGAATAGGCACCTGTTGGTAATCTCATGCAAGTTTACCAAGCTAACGCAGTTGGTTCCCCTGCGGTCAATCACCGCATCCCATGTAGCGGTGGACTTCTGCACCTAGTGGGTGTTCAAGTACGGACCTCCGAAGACTCTGTTATCAGACAATGGGTCGCAGTTCTCGTCCCGCCTTTCCAATCGGTCTGCCTGGAAATGGGGACACGTAAGTTGTTTACCTCCACCTACCGTCCCCAAACGAATGGTCAGGAGGAGAGATTTAGTAGAACGTTCCTCAACATGTTGAGGAACTATATCAACGAGAATCAAAGCGATTGGGACGTCTATGCCCAAGCCTTAGCATGCGCGTATAATACGCATGTACTTAGGTCGACAGGGAAAACTCCCTTTGATGTGATTCTAAGCAGACCCCCACCAGAGTTTTCGCTGCATCACTCGGTGAGACAAAGACCGCGGCCTGATGCAGCTACTAAGTAGGACTTCCTCAATAGACTTTCGTCAGCTATTGAGGAAGCCCGAACGAGGCTGCATAAATCACAGGCCCAATACAAACGGAAATTTGATAAGCGGGTAAAGGAGAGTCGACGGAAGCTTCAGGCCGGGGACTTCATCTACCTCGACACCCCAGAGAAACCCAAGTCAAAGTTGGCCCCATTGGCGCCGGGTCCTTATGAGGTACTGGATGTATGGACCCACACCGTCCGCATAAATAGGGGTGATGTGAACGAAAGAGTCAACAATGACAGAATAACACCTGCACCCCAGCCCGTAAAACGGGAGGGGGTGACAGAGACGATGACGGTCCCCACTGGACGGTCTCTCCCCCGGAGGAGGAGAGATAGATCCCCAGTGGACGTTAGCCAAGCACAGGAAGAAAAGGCCCCTCCATGCGCATGCGCTTCGGGAGGGGGAACTCTGTGATATGTTACCCCCCTCCGTCGGAGCGGAGGGGGCACAACAAGATGCGGTACCCTCCTCCGTCAGAGAGGAGGAGGCACAACCAGAAGAAGTACCCTCTTCCGAAGAGGAGGAGTATGTGGTGAAGAAGATCCTTCAGTATCAGAAGGATGATGACGAAGGAGGACAGGAGTGGTAATTGGTCAAATGGGAAGTGTACCGAGAGCCCTCACGGGCTCTAGCAGAACACATTCCTCCAGAATTAACGTCGCGGTACTGGAGGCGTCACCACAAGAAAGGGCGTCGGATATGAGACGAACCTTCCACCAATTGAATAGATGAAGGGAATACAGAGAAGCCCCTTGGCGATGAGTGACATAGTCCAGAAAAAAATTCGATAACCTCCCCCACCCCCGGTTGGGAAGTAACATGCAGAGAATAAAGGGGTAGGTAATGACAACCTCCTTTCTATTTGGAAAGAAGTAGTACGGGAGATGTACGCCCCTTCAATGGGGAGTACTATAAAAGGAAGGACGAAGAATTCTCCTTCAATGGGGACTACTACGGGAAAACATGACGGGAGAAATATCGGGTGGTCTAGGACAAGAGGAAAGTCTACAGCGAAGGCGGGTCAATTTCATACGTTCCCAAAGGAAGAAAAGGTGGCACTCCCTGGTATCCACCAAGGAGACAGGGAGGTTAGACATGAACAAGTGTCAATGGAGAGGGTAAGTATCCCTGCGCCGTGGGTCAGCAGCTGAAGACCCACTAGGACGAGCAGATGGATCAGTTGAATGGTACCCACCCCGAGGTGGGGGGTGTAAGCTCGTCCATGGGATGGTTGATCAACAGTACGAGCCCGACCTCCCTCCCGGGAATAAGGATCTCGACTCGAGGAGGGGTAGCCAGAGGGTTGAACCCCCGAGTGACGAAGGTCCCCTCCCCCTTGTTGAGACGTCTTCTAGGGAGGACGAACGTGACGGTCAAAGAGAGGCGCTTGTCCTTAGTAAGGATCGGAACCCGCAAGGCGGGGATCTATCTCTGGCAAAGGAAGGACCGGTCCTCGACCCAGTGCCATCGCCAGACCTCTGACCTCCTCCCATATTAGAGGGAGGAGGAACCTCAGGCCTCCTAACCATATTGCTCCTCCAGCTTGGTTTTCGAGGATTGACAGGTCCAGAGGGGGCAGGACCGGGTGCCGGATCGTTAAGTCGACGGCGGGTATACCGCTCCGACTCCAAAGAACGACGAAGCTCCTCTACCACCCGTTTTACCGAAACCAATTCCCTTTCCGCTTCCTCCCTCCGAGCCCGTTCCGAGGCCAATACCTTGTCCGCAGAAACGCCAGTCGAGCTCGCGGATGATATCCGCTCTGATACCGTCTCCTCTGAATAGAGGAGATGCTCCGACAATGCTCCTATTACACCTTCAAAAGAGAAGGTGGTCTCACCTTCCCGAAGGAATTCATCAGGTTTTTTGGGACAGATTGCATCCTCCGCCTTCTTGAAGAGATGCAACCTCCGTAGATTACGGAGGGTGAGGGCCTTCCCCAGGATGTCCAACTCGCGAGAGCGGAGAGCCTTCTCGGAAGAAGTGACCGATCCAATCCCAGGATAATGATGCATAGGCGGAGGGGGTTGTTGAGAAGAAGGGGGAGCATGAGAATTACGTCGGGATGAACTCCCACCTTGGGGAAACTGCTCTGACTTGCAAGGAAGTTGCTCCTCCTCACGATGAAGAGGAAGATACTTGATGACCCGATGAAGGATTCTGGTTCGATCGAGATTGCTGAGGAGAAGAGAACCGAAGATGCAGGCCCCTGGAAACTGGAGGGGCCGACAAAATTAATCTCCTCCCAAGGCACAAGCCTGTGACGGGAGCAGATTCGAGTACCACATTGCCACGAGCGGCCATGGAGATGCGGATTGTGTCTGTCACCTCCCCCACGAGAGGGGGCGGCAACCTAAACTTTCACGATGAGATTCCACATCCCGAAGGGGATGGATGACTTCCATCGTTGCTCTGCCACACTCGGGAGAGATCAGGATCACCTCCTGAGTAGTGACTGCGCCATGGTGCAGAGCCATTGCGGCCTGCAATAACCACGCACTACGTAGGAGCTCGAGGAACGTTTTTCGAGTGACACCAGGTGTCCCCTCCTCGGCACAGCGCGATGCAAAATAATGCAGTGCTGGCGGATTCGAATAGAGGAGATTGTCCGGAGGTTCCTCAGCCCCGTCCCACTAAGAGGGGACAGGAAGACACTCCCATGGAGTAAAGTGGACAGGGACATAAGTATGCAAATTCCGTTTCCGCGGCCGCAAGGTAAAGATTCGATAATCCTCGCATATGAGGAGGAGATTATACTCTCTCATCCACCTTCGGGTATGAGAGAGGTCCATTGGCCAGTTGCGGGACCACTCCGCTTGGGGAGGATAGATGAGCAAATGGGACGTCACTAAGGGTAGCAACTCCGCAGGAGTAGCCTCAAATGGAGCTTCAAAGAGGGCAAAGTTGGCTTCCTCAACATACACCGCATCCCGGGGGCTCCGCAAGAAGACTCGGTCGGAGCGCTGTCCGTCTGGGATGGGGACGGACGCAGTGAGTGTTGGGACTGGAACAGACGGGACCAGGTCCACATCCCCTCAGGGCGGGATGAGGCTAAGAGAGTCGCAATACGTCTCTATTCCGGACGTTGTTCCCCGGGAGCCTTGGCTGCGTACCCAGTAAAGGTTGCCCTCACATAGGGGTATCTCTCCCAAGAGTAGCCCAAGATATCTCTCCCCATAAGCATCACGCTTCATCCAAGACGGAGCAAGGGAAGGGGAATCGACAACTTGCTCGGTGTTGGACGCTCCAGCAGGGGGGCGTCACGTCTCGTCCTTGGGATTTCAACAGTTTGATTCTCGCCCCCGGACGTAGGGGGAGGAAAGGAGTTCGAGAGGTAGCGGGCGTTGAAGTTGAAGGGTCCGCCGATGGTTGAGAGGTAGCGGGCGCTAACGTTGAAGGGTTCCCTGGTGGTCGAGAGGTAGATTCTTCCGTGTTGTCTGGTGCTTTGTTTGAAGAAAGAGCCCCAATCCCACCTTCGTGGCTGGGAGAACGTTTGACAGTGCCGGCACACGGTTGGTTATTCGGAAGTGTTGAAGCGCTCCCCTGCTGAGCCAGGGGAGGGTGACCGGGCACGTTTGCAGTCGCAGGCACGGCAGTCCCTCCCCGCTGAGTGGGAGGGGCAGAAGGAAGGGTCACTGGCATGATGTTGCGCGGACTCCGGTTGTTCGCTGCAGAGTCCGTTGGGAGCAAGGAAGTCTGAAAGGAATAAGGATATGGTCACACCCCGGAAGAGGTGTGAATGCGAAAGGATGATGGAAGTCACTTCTCCGCCGCAGGGTGAGAAGTGACTACGTATGGAGGAAACAAAAAGGGGCTGTAATTCCGGCTGAAGGGGAATTACTTGGCAACCGTTCCACGCGCAAGCGGGACGCTTGTGATTCAGGATGGGGCACTTTAGTACTACCGCTTTTCGGTGATAGTACGTGGACATTATTTATCTCGACAGTAACACAGTAACCGAAGGGTCATCCTACTGTAACCAATCACGCCTCCCTACATAGGGAGGAGTTTACACCTCGCTTTAGGATTGTAGGTACTGTTAGCAGCCCAATGGGTGTGGTAATGAGGTTATTAAGGTACTACCAAGCACTGCAGTACAGGACGGAGGTGATGATCCTGATTGGTCGGATAACATGGTTACTATATTGTACACCACCCATTTTTTGGGGTGGGATGCTAACCGTTCACTAACCCTACACGATACTTGGGTTAGTGTAATTCTGTCATTTTTTGATGGTACGTGCCACCGCAAACGCCGCCCCTACTAAGGAAGAACCCTACTCCAGGCCTATTTCTTGGGTTTCCGGCTACTACCGTCCCGGCTACTCCACGCACCCCTAGAGAGGGGGTGAGCAGCAGACCTGTCGCCAGCCAATGAGAAAGCAGCAGACTACGGACTAGTGGCTGATTGACAGAGCACTATTTATTGTAACTTTAATTAATATAATTTATGGGGATTAATGAATTACTATTGTAAACACCATTCCGAATAGCGGAGTGCTGTATGAATAAACGAGCACGCGAGGGTCTCCCCCTAAACTCAGCTTCTGGAAGAGAAAAGCAACCCCACGCCTCCATCTGCGCTCCATCCCTTCGCTAAGGGTGAAAACACTTGGGGTTAGTTATCCCGTTGGTTCTCAGTCCTCGCGTACCCATCCCTTCGACCCATTTCCTCTGTCGTCCCGAACCCGTGACGACGCCATCCTCAAGGTCAAACCATTCCAGGACAGGTTGTCCTTCGGAAAGTCCACTACACCTCGGCTCCTTCCCGGTCTTGCGAAAAGGGAAGGAACATTGTCTGCGCCTCAACCAGTGCGTCATCCCCTAGTGGGACGAACAAGCTAAGTTAGCCACGTCAGTTCGACAACCGAGTGACCTTATTCCCATCTCTTCGGCCTTGAACGTCCGTTTCGGGGAAAGCCTGTCCTCAGATTTTTCATCGTCCCGGCTTCTCTACGGTTCTACGACCTGTGGAGAACCAGTGGTTGCGCCTCTACTTGCGCTTTACCCCCGCTCGGGGTAGAAACAATCTTGGTTAGCCCAAACCCAGCTCGACAGACCGAGTGGTTGTTGATATCTTCCCTCAGACCCATCTTTTGGAAGATCCCCTGCGCGGGAAGTCTCTCATCTTCAAGGTCACCCCCTCCCTTTGGTTGGGAGCGCGCGAAACACTTGACCCGTCAACCTTCCACCTGTGCAGCCAACAGGTGGAGATACTTTACACTGGTGTGACCCAGTAACTGCAACGTCACGAGTATCTTTCCAGCGCAGAGAAAGGATACTAGGTCTCCCACAACCCTCTTGGGTGCCTATTGTCCGCAACTCCACGGAGGAGTCGCTCTACCACCCTTTTTGAAGGGCTGCTACCGACAGGTAACTAGGACCTGTAGACATACCCTCAGTTCTCCCGAGGGCGTGTAATATTACAGTGACCTCCTCCGTTGGATACCCGTACAAGCGTACCCTAAAATGGGGCGCCCCCATCATTCTTCCCTTCGGCGAGGACCTTATAGATGAAAAACTCTTCGGGAGTGAGTTGCCTCGCTTGGCGTTAATTCGCAGCTGGTCAGGGATCTCCAGGGGTGGGCGTGATTTCCGCAGGGCGCGTATGGTCGGGGCCATCCGTGTTGACGGGCTGGTTGTTGGGGTGTCATCGTGACCTGAGGGAGGGAAGAGGGAATTCCGCAGACACAGGTGACGTGGAGGCATGCTGTAGGACCAGGGCTCCTGGTTCCCCAAAGTTGGGCAGGGCCGGAGCTCCTGATTCCGATTTGTTTGGCAGGGTCGGAGCTCCTGGTCCTGAATTCTGCTGAGGCGATCGTCTGATCCTGTCAGAGCTCACCCTGTCGGGAACGTCTTCAATGGAGAGGTCGAAGGTGTGGCCATGGAAGCCAGTAACCAGATACGGGCCCACTGTTGGAAATTGAAGCTTCAATTTTCGGTTACTCCGCTCGGCGACATCACCGGTCGGTGTGCGGATGGGGCGTCCGATATCTTCTAAGAACACCAAGTCACCCACTTGAACATCGCAGTTCGCAGGGCGCAGTTTTTGTCAAAATCCCGCTTGTAGCGCGCTTGCGCTTTGGCCATGGAGCGGGGCACTTTCTCGTAAATATTTTCTAATTTCGCAAAAACATCTGCGCTTACAAACGGGGTGCTCGGGCCCAAGTCAACGTTCTCCGTTGTCAATTGGATGGGGTACCTTGTCAGCATGAGCTCGAAGGGGGAAGTGTTCGTCGAATAGTGTATACAACTATTGTATGCGAACGCGAGTGCGTCTAGTGACTCGTCCCCACCTTATTGATGGTCGTTGACGTAGTGACGGAGCATCCCGACGAGGTTCCTGTTTAGTCGTTTGACTTGCCCATTCGTCTGGGGGGTATGTAGCTGCAAAGACATTTTTGACCCCCAATATGCGACAGGCGTCCTGAAATAGGTCAGATTAAACTGTGACCGGTTGTCGGACAGTAGGGTCTTGGGTGGTCCATAGATGAAGGCCCACTGACTGCAGAAAGCTCCGATCACCGAAAGTGCAGTAATCAGCGACAGCGCTATGTTCCGAAACAGCTTGGAGAACTTATCAGCAATCAACAGTATGAACCGGCACTTCCGACTGGGGGTAGAGAGTGGTCCCAAAATATCTATGGCGGCGCTCTGTAGCGATTTTGTGGCAGGGGACAGTTTTAGCGGGTTGGTGTGTTTGAACAAGGATCTTCGAATTCTTATGCAGCTGGAAACGTTCTGTACGATACGCCCGACATTAGCCGTAAGGCTCGGTCAGTACACATGCTTGCGCATGGTTTCGTACATTCGACGTGTCCCAGGATGGTCGTCGCATACCGCATAGTGGTTCGACCGTAAGACGCGATGTCGTCAGGTTTCCAGTACGACCAAGTGCTTCATAGCATCTCAAGGCGACAATCGGACGAGTATCTTCTGCGCGTTCACGTGAAAACGGCCTGGCGTTCCTTTTGCAATGTTCTGCACTTTATCCTGACAAAGCGCGTCTGTTCCCTCTAACTAATCCATTCTTGCGTAGTGATATGTTTGTCGAGCGGATCGAGTAAACAGAGACACTCGTGCTTAATTGTAGAAAACGCAGCGCGGACGCACTTTGATGTGGGATCGTCCCCGCAGGGCTCCGGACCTTCTTCCGGTGTTTGATCCTCACCATAAGTCCCCGGAATTCCCGGAAGGGCTTCGGGAACAACAGGCCTACAGGCTTCGCCGTGGAACTTGGTCAATACCACAAGTCTCCGGACTTCTTAATCGTTTGTTGGCCACACAAGCCGCCTCTGGACGGGGACTCTTCCTCTTGCTGGTTACGAGTAAGACTTCCGGGTGTCCAAACTCAAACGACTCTACGCCATCCTGGCTCCGGCCATGTACGTCCCATACCGTTCATGCCGCTAGGGGCCCGTTTATTCCTTCGAACTGTGGTAAAGGTCTAGGTAGACGCTGCCAGGTTCTTTGGATGGTAGAGTTTCCTCTGTGTAAGTAGGATGAGACATGATAACGTAGCACGGCAAATAGCCGTTCATCTCGCGTTCATCACCGCCAGTAGTTTCCACCCGGGAATACGCATCGGCGATGTAATGTTTCCTGCCTGGGTGGTACTTTATCTCGAAGTCGGACTCGGCCAGCCGCAATCTCCAGCGAGCTAATCGCCTTCCTGCGGTGCCCAAGGACGACATCCCACGTAGGGAATCATGGTCCGAGCAGGCAGTTAAGCCTTTCCGTTCAAGGTAGGGGCGGAGAAGGAGGACCGCCTAGAAGACGGTGAGGCATTCCTTCTCTGTCGTTGATTAGTTATGCTTGGCTATTTGCAGATTCCGGCTCCAATAGCCGATTGGCTGTAGATTTCCATCCTCCTCATGCTCCTGAAGGAGGGCACATCCAAGTGGGCCAAAAGAGGCGCCATTGTCTACGACATATGGAAAGCCTTTTGGTGGGAGTGCCAAGACTGGAAGGGTTGTCAGGATCTTCTTCAAGGTCAAGAATGAGTTTTCCTGCTTCGTCATCGGCGGAGATAGGGGCTCTTCTTGATCCTTCTTCAATAAATTGGTCAGAGGCGCTGCGATGAATGCAAATCGCTTCACAAATCTCCGGTAAGCGTTGCAAGTCCCAAGGGGGTTGCGAATCTTTGCCTTGTTCTTCGGGAAGATCGCCTTGCGCACGGCGTCCGCGTTGGCTTCGGGAACCGCTATCTGTCCCGGGCAGATGACGTGCCCAAGGTATTTAGCGAGCGCCCAAAGCACCCGGTCTTGTTGAACTTGAGGGAGATCCCTGCTTTCGCGAGGATGGAAAAGATGTGGTCCACGTGGGTAAGATGCTCCTCTTCCATTTTTGAGAAACTGATGACATCTTCTAGATACACGAGGCAAAAATGCCACTTGCTCCCCGAGAGCAACATGCCCCAAGGCCGGCTGAAAGGTGGTCGGTGCGTTCGTCAGTCCGAAGGGGCATCCGGAAAAATTGGAAGGTTCCGCAGTGAGATGTAAAGGTAGCCTTTTCACGATCGATTTCCCGGACGGGAATCTGCCAATAGCCGCAGTGGCAGTCTAACTTCGAGAAGATCTTGGCATCGCCGAGCGAGTCGATGCTATCTTCCATAGGAGTTATCGGGTACGAATCCTTGATGGAAGCTGCGTTTAGGCCCCTTTGATCGACGCAAAACCGGGTGGCGTCCTTCTTGGGCACCGGCACAACGACGCTAGCCCATTCGGAGGCTGTGGGCTCGATCACCCCCGCCTGTAACATCGTGTCGACCTGTTCGCAGATGATCTGCCTCAAGGCATTACCAGCCCGGTAGGGCGCTTGAACAATGGGACGGGTGCCTGGTTTGAGATCAATCCAGTGTTCGGTGACTGTGATCTCTCCGATGTTTCCGTTCCACATGGCGGAGTATTTCCGGAACATCGGAAGAACACTTTCGTGTAATTTCGGGTTGATCGTCTCGGTCTCCGGGTTCTTCCGTACTTTGGTCTCCCAAATGTCCGCTGGGGAGGCTCCGTAGGTGGGATTAAGGGTGGAGCGTGGTCGATCGCGTTCCGATCTGGAGGGTCGTTTGCGGGGGCGACGACATTGACGTCTTGGACCTAAAGGGAGCTCGTGGGGTTTCCCGAGACGTAAAAGGAAGATGTTACGTGGTAGAAATCGCTTACGCATACCGAAGATGGTGATGTGAATGCAATCAAGAAGGGCAAATCCTTCTGTAGCGTGGCGACGCCGTTCACCGTCTGGAGCATCTGTCCTTGTTAAAGGTCATTTCGGGGGAGAACGAAATGAAACCCGGAAACGGGTGCCGACTTCGACATAGGCCACAAGGCCGGGCTCAATTGTCGTTCGCTTCGTGACGCGGATCGCGGCGGTCTTGGATCGGGTCACTTCGG